>VDFB02123219.1:0-47169 GCA_007258455.2 Sequoia sempervirens | reverse complement strand
AAGAGTTCACTGCCTTGTTTATGATATTGCTTACTATTATGCTTTTGATAGATTTTTTCCAAGCATCCATAGCTTGTTTGAAAGCACTTGGTTTAGGCTTTCAGCCATAGCAACCAGGCAACACTTGAACTATTTGAAAAAATGCTTTGGTGGACATGTATGAAAAATGTGGTAGTATAGACAAGGCAGTGAACTGTTTGAAAAAATGCCTCAAAGAAATGTGGTCTCATAGAATGCCATGACAACCAAATGAAATTAGCCGTTCCCTAGTTATTTGTTATGCAATGTGAAGTAATTGTATAACTGCTTAAGTTGACTTTGTAAAAACTATATTGTAATTGAGATTTTGTCATCTTTCAGCATCTAGTTATTAGTTATGAAATGTGAAGCAATGATTTTAGTTTGAAAGATGTGCAATGCAATGTAATCAACATTATGAATATAAACTACAAAAATCTATTTTTTACTAAGTTATCAGTTCAGTTTTGGGTTCGGGATCGGGTTCGAGAACCCGGTTCACCGGTTCGGGAAAAAAAAATTGGGGTTGGGTTCGTTTTGGGTTCAATCATACAAAAACATATAAAAATTAGAAATATATACATATTTGCAGTAGTAATCAAGTTCAGAATACACCACCATATTAATAGTCAAATAACATAGAAAAAATACACCACCACTTTCATAGTGAAATATTAAAATATTAGTGATCTAATTTCTAATGTCATGATACAAAATACCTGAAAGTTCAAAACATAAAATGCCGCAAGTGTTTACAATCAAACCATTATTGATCATTGATCAATCAAAAGTGTGAACATTTTTCCAGGTAGTGAAAAACAAGCGTACAGAGCTACATAATTATTTTACATTGTGGAAAGAGCCAAACCTTTTTCTTGCAGATCATAGAAGAATCTCAGTGATTTTTTGGGTGTCCTTGCCTTGGAACGAAACTATCCTGAGCCATGAATGATTGACCAGGAACTGTGAGAAAGAAATAAGATAAATCACATGCAACTTGTTGTAATTTCTTTCCTTGGGAAAAAGGGTAAAGTTTTCTTTTCAGGGAGAATCTCCTTTGTGAGTTTGAACGCATTGAGCCAAGATGACTTTAGCCAAATATGTCATCTAGGTTTGAAGCTTTAAGGTAAAATGTTTGCTTCTTAAAATTTTGTTCAAAATTCAAAATGCAGGCTCTCCTCCCTTAGGGAAGAGAAGGCCTATCAAACCTAACACTCTTATGCAACACTTCTTAAGTTCTTATTGATCAGTATTAGATGTGAAGTTTCAAAATAGGCATGGTTATATAAATTCTCATCTCACGACTATCATTGCATCAAATTAAGAATTTTCAATCCTTTATGGTCTAGACAAGAGAAGTATGGAGTAGTGTTCCAATGCTAAAGTTGTATCAATGGAAAATTAGATTGTTAGCTTATTAAATAGTAAACATCAAAGATCCAAAGAGTAATGAAGCACAAAGGAAATAAACATGAAAATAAAAGGAACAATGTTACCAGAAATCTTCATCTTCCATGGTTGACCTCCATTACACCTTCTAGTTTGCAGCAAGTCAATGAGGCCCTCAGATTTTAGCTTGAGCAACATATAGTAATGCCAAAGTCCTATGCAAATGTTGAAGGATTTGATAAAATTATGCCTATGTCTATCACGATATGATAAAATGAAAGTAATGACTACTAATGCCAAATGACTATAATGTCTATATTCAAAATCAAGTTGTTGGATCCCGAAATTATGAGCAAAATTGTCTTTTATAGAAAACACAATTTTGAGTGGACGAATGAGATTGAATTCTAAGAAAGACCTAGAATGAGAGGTCTAGATTAAATTTGAGAATCCCTTCTTAAGGTTAGGGAAAATTCATTAATCGAATGATCAGAATAATATCTCAGATAATCAGATCGATGGTGGAGAATAAATGAGGAAATTAATTAAAAAATAAAGATTTTCGAAAAATCAAGAAGATAAGATTGCTTGATTTGTGAGATTCGAAAAATCAAAGAAAGATAAGATTTGAATTTGAAGATCATATTTGAAAAATCAAGATCTACGATTACTTGATTTTGGAAGAATAATATCTTTTGAATTTAATGAATTCAAAATGATGATTTTGTGTGACAAGTAAATAATCTTTTTTCAGATTATTTACTAAAAAGAGTGAAAGAAAAAATGAAATCATTTTAAATATTTTCATTTATTTTAAAATGAGAGAGAAAAGTGAAATTAGTAATTAAATAATTAAAAATAATTATTTAATTTGGAAGATAAGACTAAATAATTAAATAAATTAATAAATTTATTTAATTGTGACAATTAGTGACATATCAAATAAATAAATGAAATTCATTTATTTAATAATCAGGAAGAATTAATGGAGAAAGGAATTTAAATAAATTAAGAAATTTATTTAATTAAGGGAAGACTTAAACAATTAATGACGTATTTAATAAATAAATTTATTTATTTATTTAATAATCCTGAAGAATAAAAGGACATGAATTAATTAAATAATTATGAATTATTTAATCAATAGTCGAATGTAGACCAAGGACATAATTAAATGTATTAATTATGCTAGGACGAAAATGGTAAAAATGAAGCTTGTAGGCCTAGGTCATTTTTAGTTGTCTATATTTTGCCCCTCTTTGTCATAATGTCGCATGTCGTGTTGTGACAAAGAAAATAAGTTAAAGTCATGCCCCAGTGAAGGTAAAGGGTATCAATGCCCCCTTGGAAAAATTTTCAAATTTGGAGTCGGCGACTGAAATTTTTGGAAAGGGTCTCCATAAGTCAATTTAATGACCAGAAAAACAACGGCTCAGTCGGTTTCGGATTCTGACATGTTTAAGAAAGTCAACGGGGTAGTCAAACGTGGTCAAATGAGCTTCCAACAATAACTCACCTAAAAAATGTCATTTTGACCTTATAAATAAGTTGACAAAGGGGTAAAAGTCAATTCATTTTCACTATTTACCTTGCAAAATTTGAGAGCTCAAAGTGAAAGTCATAGTAGCGACAATGGTGATTCCAGTGTCAGAGCATCGCAGGGAGATCGTGCAGACATTCAGGCGGCCAGAGGGCTTAGAGCCAGCGGTATGTACCCTTGTCCCACTTTGTACTTTTCTCATTTTTCATGTCATTTTTAGCTTTTTAGGACAAATAACATCTGTGCCACGATGCAACTGTGTTTGTGTAAGCCGCAATCATCTACGCGTTCAATGCATTTGATGCGTCGCGACGCAAGTGTAAAACACAATAGGGTAGAGCGGTGGGTTGTGCCGCATTTGACTTATTGTGTCGCAATTGAATATCTGAATGCCGCAATTGTCAAATTGCAACGCATTCGCTGTTTTAATCGACGCAAAGGTAATTGTGTGACGCAATCGCCTTAATGCGACGCAATTGTGAGATTTCATGATGCAAGCGTAAAAATACGACACACTTGCAATGTTGGACCGCATTTGATTTGCAAAATGACGCAATTGACTCTTTGAGATGCAATTGCTTTAATGTGATGCATTTGCATTTTTCCTTGACCCTAGTTGATTTTGATGTTTCCGCGACCTTAGATGCTTTTAATGATGTTGAAAGTTGTCTAGAAATACTGACATATGGATCATCTTTTTGCAGAGGCAGCTTACCCCTATCTACATGAGAGAGAGCAAACCGACCACAATTCGGTTTGCCGACCAGTTGGGCCCACGAGAGCGGTGAAAATTGATGCGTCTGGGACTATTCTATGTTGCCTATATGCCCACCATTCGGGCGAACAGGGGATTACTGACTATGCTATGCGAGTAGTGGCATTCAAAGATGTGTTCATTCCACATGCCGACAGGTGAGGCCACAATTACCTTGGAGGATGTCTACCGGATTCTTCGAGTGTCGATCCGAGGGGAACGGATCATCTACGACCCTCGTCATGGCAAGCAGACATTCTGAGCTTACTATCGAGATCAGGTGGGAGTTCATGGCTGAGCACTATGGTCGCTTTGATGCATTCCTTACGACTCTGATTGGAGGGATCTTGATTCTTGACCGTCGGGGACATGGATTTCCTATTGGTTGGGGCAACGTCTTGGTTGGCATGAGGCGTGATAGGACCGTTTATGCTTGGGGTCCCTGTTTGCTAGGGACACTTTACCATCAGTTACATGATGTTGCTTACAGTAGAGGAGAGAGTATCTCCTGCGGGACTACACTGATGATGGTCTGGGCATGGGAGCTTATCACCATAATTTATCCTCCCATTGAGAGACCACAGTTGGCTGAGGGGATGCCCTATGCCTATTACTATGCGGGTGCACTACAGTAGACACAGATGGGTGAGACCGGTTGGTGGTGGCATAGGATTGACACCATGGTGACATTTATCTGGAGGTCGTACAGAGACTGTGAGCCATGGGAAGACGAGGACGAGCACCTTAGCTTCTGCAGATAGTATAGGTACCTGATTGGCAGGACAGTGCAGACATCACTGATCATTGAGATGTACCTACCACAGCATGTCTTGAGGCAGTTCAGAGAGCAGCAAGGTGTACGTGCAGGGACAGTCGAGTATGCCTGGTCTTCCAGAGAGTATGCTTGGGGACCAGCTATTCTAGTGGCCTTCGCGGAGTAGCAGATTGACGGGCTAGTAGCCCAGGCATGGGGATGGAGGGGAGGAGTAGCCGATCCCAGGACGATAGCTGATTGTGACATATGGTGGCAGGCACACAGGCCAGTGCCATTGATGGATCCAGATAGGCCAACACCAGTTGACAGATGGTCAGTGATTCCTCATGTGTCGTGGGCTAGGTGAGGTGGCAGGGGTAGAGATGGAGGTAGGGGGAGAGGCAGAGGCAGAGACTGAGGCAGAGGTGGAGATGGAGGCAGAGACTGAGGTAGGGGTGGAGACGGAGGTAGAGGTGGGGATGATGGTAGAGATGGCAGGAGGTGATGACAAGATGGGTAGAGACAGGTCCGGAGGGTACACCCACAAGTGGCGAGGGTGGCATTAGATGCTATCCCCGAGGTTGACAGGGAGGGGGAGAGAAAGGAGCAACCTCGATAGGAAGGACAGGGTGAGGAGAGACGGGAGGAGGAGGTGGCAGAGGATGTGGCAGAGGTGGAGGTGGGGGGATGGGAGGAGGAGGTTGAGGTGAGGGGATAGGAGGAGGAGGTGGGGGGACAAGAGGAGGAGGTGGAGGTGGGTGTGGGAGGACAGGAGGAGGAGGTGGATGTGGCAAGACAGGAGGAGGAGGCGGAGGTGGCATAGGATGTGGCCAATGATGACAATGAGGAGGATGATGCTATGGATGAGGCCGAGAGAATCCTCGGATGGCGGATGGTGGAGGGAGAGGAGGAGATACCCTCCAGTTCAGTGTTGCCTCAGGATGCCATGACAGATCAAAGGGTGGCTAATTTATAGTGGAGATTAGATGAGAGCCTGGCACAGGTCAAGGCACTACAGGGAGATCTAGAGGTGGTTCGGGTAGAGCGAGATCAGGCAGTGATCCACCAGCAGGACTCAACTCAGTGGTGCACAAAATTCGCAGTTTTATGCACAGGGCCTGTAGAGGACATGGCTCATGAGTTGGCCAGAGTGAGCATGAGATTGGGGCAGTATAGGACATTATACGAGTAGGTAGTGCCACTAGAGCGACGAGATCCTACCTTGTCACGTTCATAGACGAGGACAGGTAGTGGACACAAATCAGGCAGTGGCAGTGGCAGTAGGAGCCATACCAGTGTCGGAGGATCTACCTCAACAGGGCACACATCAGTGCACAGGTCGCATCACTCACGTCGGCAAACCCCGGGTCACAGCCATGGGTCGACTGGTTCAGTACAAAGGTCAGTACAGGGACAGCCACCAGTTGTAGATCCGTCCACCTCTCAGAGTCTGGCAGCAATGACATCACAGGTGTTTATTATCGTGGAGATGACACCTTCATTCTCGGTTCCACCGGTAGCATAGACAGAGGCCGCTACAGATCCACCTATCGTTTCAGTGTCAGGTTCAGAGCTGTAGCTGCCACATTCATCACCGTGAGGGGATGATGAGAGTCTACGCTAGGGGCATTTTGTTATTATGACACACTATGTATAGATTATTGAGCCTACGAGCTCCATTTTTGGGATATCCATTGAATCTATCCTATGACATTGTACATTTTTGAGATGGTATTTATATGATGATGCAGTTTTGATGCGGCCTACATGTGTTATGTGACGTTCTTTGATTTAATGCATTATGATATCTATGATGTCTTATGATGCTTATTTGTGATTTTGATGCTATGATGATGCAATGCTTATTTATATAATTATGTTAATGATGTGCATAATGTATTTAGTAAAAGATGCAATGTTGATGATTATGTTAATGTAATGTTTGCGATTATGTATATGATTTAATGCCATGGATGATGTATGTATGGACCTAATGCAATGTTTATATGATCATGTATGCATTTATGTTTTTGGATGTCACAGGATATCATCACGAGATGGACGAGAAAAGGCGATGAGACTGATGAGAGATGATGACCAAACCACAGAGGAGAAGATGATGAGACTGATGGAGATGCATGTTAATTCCTAGACCAAATCCTTCAAAACATTGCCATAGGACTTTAATATTTATTGCTCTTAATCATCATTGGGCAAACTATTGTGATGGCCAACAAACACCATGATATGACATAGATCAAGGTGTGCAAGGTCGTACCATTATGTAAGAAAAACAGTCATAGACAAGGATGATCATGACTCATACTAAGAGCATGATTGCCCCAGTCTTTTTGTCATAATCAACCAGAAGCAGAAAAAGACAAGGACAAATCATGAAACGTCGTAGCTTCTCTAAATCCTGTTTCTAGGACATTCTTGAGAAACTAGCGGCATGATTGTCGAAATACAAAAACAAATAAAGCCCTTACCATGATATATCATTGTTGTTCTAAATCCCAGAATCAGGACCTCATTGAGAAACTAGTAGTCATGCATGTCAATCGTCATGATACGTCGCTGCTTCTCTAAATCCTGCTTAGTGGGATCTCGTTGAAAAACTAATAACATGATAAAAACCAAAAGACAATTGTCAAGTGTTTGCCAAGTGCATCTGGATACCCATTGTTCTGATGTCAAGATGCCATGTTTGATAATGTCGAGATGTCAAAATGTTTAAAGTTTTGACGATCTTGAAAAAAAAATGTTGAGAATTGGTGAATTCAAGAAGGACACATCCTAAATAATGCAGATGGTGAGACGATTTGATCCCTACCAGTCATAAGGGGTCCCTTGAAATGATGATGATGCCTAGGAAAGACACATCCTAAGTCATGGATGACAGAGTTGGTTCTTCAGAAGGACACATTTGAAGAATATTGATGTCACGAAGAGTGATCTTTAAATGTCAAGAGGATCGCTCAAAATGTCGAATGACAATGACGATGCCTAGGAAAGACAAATCCTAAGGCATAAATGACAGGGGTTATTGTTCAGAAGGACACATCTGAAGGTTAACTAAAATTTGACAATTTGACAGGTTATCATGATTTGACTTGCTTTGATCGATTTTGACTTGTGTTTGTCCTGATGTCGCTATTGTCGTGATAATATGTGCCGATGGGATTGTTAAGGTGATAATGATTGTCAGAATTTTCTTGATGATTTTTGTTCATTTGGGAAAGATTTGTGTTGACCTGAAGACTTTTGACGTGTGTGCTAGTGTGATGCCATGAACCCTAATAGACTGACCTATTGCAACCTCAGGGGCTCATCGATAGATGGCCTTACCTACGTCATACACTTAGAGACCTTGTAGTTCGACACGACCAATGACTTTGTCTTGATGACCAAGGATTGCGTCATGATTTTATTTTGACAAACCTAAAAGGACTGACCTAATGTCTCGGGGACTCAAATGTGAGTCTTTCATACGTAGCAAATGCGCAGAGGCAACGTAGTTCAGACAAATGACAAAGACTGATTGACCTAACTGACTTTGACAAGATATGACAGTGCGTTTGCATTCTTTGAGTAGTCTAATGTTTTGTTTGTAGTTTTCTTTAGGACGTTTTATGATTTTTAAGTCTTTTTCTAGGACTTTTTGTGATGTTTTTGTTTTTTTGAGGACTTTTTGCCAATGTTTGTCTTTTTTAAGGACTTTTTGCCAATGTTTTTTCTCTCTTTTTTTTTTTGAGAACTTTTGCCAATGTTTTTGAGATCATGTGTGACATCTACTGTAGTTTGCATGACAAACATTTTGCCCCCAGTCAGGTCCAAGACTTAGCCATTTGTAAGGAATATGGACGGGATGTTGCTGATTTACTAGATGGGCAGTCGTCAGGACTTGATGTCAATCGTTTATCCACTATGAAAGGTAGGGTAGGATGTGGTGGCGATTTGCGCAATAATGGCAAAAATACCTTTCATCCTAGGCTAAAGTAGACAAAGTGATAGTAGATGGCAGAGCAATGATTTATTACGCATGGTGCCTGTTTGCCAGGTTTTTACCATGGTACTTGTCCAAAGCACCTGTTTGCCAGGTTTTCACTATTGAACGAATCATTTTTCTCTTTAATTTTTTCATGATTTTTTTATTTTATTTTTTTTGGTGTCACCAAGACCCCTGTTTGCCAGGTTTTCATTAGGGTGACGATTTTTTTATCATTTTTCCATTTTTTTGTATTTTATGGTTTTCAACTCAATCCTCTAATGCTATGCGTAGAACCTTTGGAGATGTAAACTGTTGATGGGCTCTATCAATTGTTCTCTGTCTGGAGTTTCCAACTGATAGGCTCTAGATCCAAAAAAAGATATGATAATATAGGGACCCAGCCAGTTTGGTTCAAATTTTCCTAGCTTTTCTCTGTCAGCTTGGTTCTTGGGGTTCTGCATGAGAACTAGGTCGCCAATGTCAAACTTTCTGACCATTACCTTTTTATTGTAGCTGTGACAAAGACGGTTCTAATATGCTTAGAGATGGTTCAGTGAATTTTTCCTTCTTTCTTCTAGCATTTCCATCTCGTGCAAGCGTGATTTTTGATACTCCTCTTCATTAGTTAAACCCTTCAGGGAGACTTGTAGTGAAGGAATTTCGACCTCAATGGGCAAGATGGCCTCAGTGCCAAAGACTAGGGCAAATGGGGTGGCTCCTATAGGTGTATGAATGCTAGTTTGGTAATCCCACAGAGCAGGGTTGAGTTGTCTGTGCTAGTCACGACCAGCATCATTGACAGTCTTTTTTAGGATTTTGACAATAGTTTTATTTGACGCCTCAGCTTGGCCGTTTCCTTGTGGGTAGTATGGAGATGAAAAATGGTGTTGGATATGGAATCGCTCATATAACTCACGTACGTCTTAGTTTTTAAACAGATGTCCGTTGTCAGTGATGATGGATTGCAGAAGGCCATACCAGAAAATGATGTAGTTAAGGATAAACTTGGATATTTGTTTTCTGGTAATATATGTCAATGGGATGGCTTCAATCCACTTTATGAAATACTTAGTGGTGGTAATGATAAATTTATGGCCATTGGATGAGGTCGGATGAATCTTACCCATGAGGTTGAGTCCCCATTGAGCGAAGGGCCAAGGAGAAGTGATCGGCCGAAGTTCCTATGCTGGAGCATGGACCAAATCACTATAGATCTGACATTTAAGACAAGTTCTGACATATTCAATTGCATCTTTTTCCATTGTCGGCCAATAATACCCAAGTCTCATTACTTTCTTAGCCAGAGTAGGACCACTCGAATGAGACCTGCATATACCGTTGTGCACTTCGCGTAAGGTCGCACATGCTTCGTTAGTGTCAAGACATCTAAGGAGGGTATCATCAAAATTGTGGCAGTAAAGGGTGTCACTGACGATGGCATACTTTGCAGCTTTTCGGATGAAGGACTTTATTTGGTTATTGGACAGGTTCAGTGGAAGGGTTTGAGATTTTAGGTAGTCATAAATATCTTGATACTAGGGAGAGTTGGGACCAACAAGTTCGCAAACCATTTCTAATTCTGGGATATCATATGCCGGTATCAAAAGCTGTTCTACTAAGAACTCAAATTGTGACACATTTTTAGGGATGTCCAAGAGAGAACTAATAGTAGCCATTGCATCAGTTGCCTTATTCTGTGTCTTAGGGATTTGTTCAAAAGAAATCAATTGGAAGTATGTCAAGAAACTATCCACCATCCTCTTGTAGGGAAGCAACTTCTCATCCTTTGTTTCATAGTCATCATTCACTTGTTTGATAACAAGCTGGGAATCCTCGAATACAAGCAACGCCTGAATTTTCAATTTAATTGCCATCTTGAGACTTGTGACTAGTGCTTCATATTCGACAATGTTATTTGCACAAGGGAAAGCGATCTGGTATGACTTAGGGATTGAATCCCCCTATGGTGTGATAAACAAGATTCTGACGCCTAAGCCATGACCAGTATGAGATCCATCAAAATATAACTTCCATGGTACCGTCGGTTCCACATGAAAAATGGACTCATCAGGAAAATTAGTTACTAGTGGATGAGTAGCTTGAATCGGTGCATCCGCTAGTTGGTCTTCTATTACCTATCCTTTTATTGCCTTACGCTCACCATATTGTATGTCATACTCGCTTAGTATCATGACCCATTTTGCCAACTAGCCTATTAATGCCACCTGACTTAAGAGATATTTCAGTGGATCAATCTTGGCGACCAGTTGTGTTTGGTGACTAAGCATATAGTGTCTTAGTTTTTGGGATGCAAAGACAATAGTGAGGCATGCATGTTCAATGTATGTGTAGTTCAACTCATACCCTATCAGTGTGCGGTTGATGTAATAGATGGCTCTTTCTTTTCCTTCATGATCATTTTGTGCCAGTAATGCCCCTAGTGCTAAACTAGTAGTCAAGATGTATAGAATCAACGACTTTCCATGAATGGGCAGCATGAGGACTGGTGTTGACAGCAGGTAATCTTTGATTTGTTGAAAGGCCTCTTGACATTTATCCGTCCATACAAAGGGGATACCCTTGCGCAATAGATACTGGAATGGGTGACACTTATCTGCCAATTGGGCTATGAAACACCAAATAGATTGTACTCTACCTTGCAGAGTTCTGAGTTCACTGATTCCTTTGGGCGAAGGCATGTCTATGATTGCTTTGACCTTTGCTGGATTGACCTCTATGCCTCTTCGAGAAACTATGTATCCCAATAGTTTACTTGATGTGACCCTGAAAACACACTTCTTAGGATTTAGCCGGACTTTGTACTCTTCAAGTCTTTTGAAAATTGTGTCGAGTACCTTCAAATGATCTTTCCTAGTTGTTGATTTGGCCAATAGGTCATCTATATAATCTTCCATTATTTTGTGCATCATGTCATGGAAGATCGTGGTCATAGCCCTTTGATACGTGGCACCTGCATTTTTGAAACCAAATGGCATGACGTTCCAACAATATGTACCCCATGGGCAAGTAAATGCAATTTTGTGTTGATCTTCAGGAGCAATGCGGATTTGATTATAGCCGGAGAAACCATCCATGAGGGATAGCATCTCATATCCTGCTGTAAGGTCCACTATGATGTCAATGTTTGGCAAAGGAAAGTCATCCTTTGGGCATGCCTTATTTAGGTCTCGAACATCTGTACAGACACGGATCAATCCATTTGGCTTTGTGACTGGGACTAGATTAGAAATCCATTCAGCGTAGTCAATAGACCATATGAATATGGAGTCTAGCAATTTCTTTAACTCAGCCTTGACCAATAGGGCAACTTGGGGGTGCATTTTGCACAACTTCTACTTGACTGGTTTAGCATTAGGTAATAGTAGCAGATGGTGTAGAACCAGTTCTGGGTCCAATCCTGGCATGTTAGCATTGGACCATGCAAAATTGATTTTTCGTTCTGCAAATAATTTATGAAATTCTGGTTTTTCTTCGTCAGTCAATGATGCAGCAAATAGGACCATCTTGGGGTCTTCTGCAGTTGAAATATTATCCTCTATTGTGTCCTCGATAAGCATAGTAGATTTCTCCTGTTGCACGGGGAGAAAGTCCACTCCTCCATCTTTGGGTGCCTCACAGAGGTTTTCACCCACAGATATGTCCTTTATTTTTACTATTTTATCGTCAAAAGGTGCCTTTCAGTTTTCACCTAGAGACGTTTCATTTTTTATTTTATTTTTATTTTTACTTTTGCAACTAGAGGACGGAGCAGTCTTGCCGAAGTATGTCATGCAGTCTAAATCAATGGTGAATCTTGATTTGTGTTCCCCACTGGGTATGCCTTCTCGTAATCCCATAAATTCAACAATTGCCTCATCATTCTGAAATGTGTCCAGGATTGGCGGTCCTTGTTGGTCCCAATCGACTAGTTCAGGGTAAACTAACGAAATGCCATCGTCAATGCTGGTGAATGGAGGTGAGGATGCAAACAACATGTAGATGGATTCAGTGATGTTGTAGATGAGGTTATCATCATCCAACTCTATATCAGACTCTATCCAATATTCTCCTTCACTAGTGTCATATTCGTTGTCAAAATAAGGGGTGAAGGTTTTAGAACCCTAGTTGTCAATGTCATCTGATACTTCAGATTGATTGGACTACAGGGGTTCAGACGATGGGTGTTGTGTGTCATGGGAAGTGGTAATGGGACTTTGACTATTTGGTGCCTATTCAATTTTGAATGTTTTCCAAAACCGTTGTTCAGAGGTCAGTTCCCCTGGTTCGACAAACAAATCATCAAGACAACAATCACTTAGGGATCGTTCTGAGCCAAATTCCCACTCTAGGGAGTCAGTTTCGGTGAGGGTTTCCCTAGTAGTCTCGACAGTTTTTGAAGCATGTACTCGCTCATTTGAAAGTCTAGAGGTACGTCGATCGTCATTGTCGGGTGATCCGAACCCTAATCCAAGATATTTCAAAATTTGAAAAGTTTCTATGGGTTCCCTTCGGCTAGTTTTATTTTTTCCTAGGCCACTAGTACCATCGTAGCCTTTAGCCTTCATGATGTCATACCATTTGCCGTATTTTTGAACTGGTAACGGGGGTAATGTGACAGCATCCTTATAGATCCATCCTGTGATGTCAGCAAGGTCTTCATTACTCATATCTCCCCACTTGATAAAAACTATTTTCAGTGGGACTTTGAAAGTTTCTAGAGGTTCCATTTTGAAACATGGCCGACCATAGACCCTTGGAGACCTGGGCATTTTTGTTATACTGTATGTTGTATTTAGTTTGAACTCTCCGCAGCTGAGGTCCTGGATTTTGACAGTGGATTCAAGCTTAGGGCTAGTGGGAGGTGGTGGTATGGCGGAAGACGTGGATGGAGTGGACGCGGAAGATGGTGTGAGTGTGGAGGGGTTGATGTATTTGGATGATGAGGAGCCAGGTGCTTCTCAGTTAATAGGTACTCAATTTTGAGATATACCCCTTAAGTTTATACAATATTGGAAGGGGTCAGGGTCTCCGTATATAGTTACTTCCATGCCATCAAATGGAAATTTTAGCATTGGTGATATGTGGACGGGATGGCTTTTAAGGCATGAATCCATGGACGACCAAGCAAGATGTTATATGGTAGTTCCAAATCCAGGACCTAGTAGGTTGTGTCCATAATGACCGGTCCCACTCTGATAGGGAGAGAGATAACACCACGTGAAGAGCGTTCCTCGTCATCGTATGCTTTAATCACTGTACTTTTTGTTGGGTCTACGCACGCATCAGAGAACCCTAAAGCCTTAACCAGTTTGAGGGAGCATATGTTCAATCCCGCTCTGCCATCTACTAAAACCCGTCTAACTTTGTGCTTGTGGACAAAAGTTTCTATGTGCAATGCATCGTTGTGGTTGGTTTTAGGTGATGAGTAATCTTGCTTTGAGAAGGTAACGTGGTGAGGCATAGTGAGATATCCCACCATGGTTTCAAATTGATTGACATCTATGTCCTTGGGGACCGACGACTCTAGCAGGGTTTTATCTAGGATCTCTTTGTGCGCGGGAGAGATACGAAGCAGCTCAAGTATAGATATTTGTGCAGGAGTCTTTCCTAGCTGGTCGATGAGGTTGAATTGACTTTTGGGTTTCCATTGCTATGTGGTCGGGATAGATTTTGGCTATTTAGCAAATGGAGCAGGTTGTGACTATTTAGCAGATGGCCCGGTATGATTATTTTGGCTTGTCTAGCAGGAGTGGACTAGCTATAGTGACCTTGCCACTGCAAGTAGTAGCATTACATTGGGGTGTTGTCTTGACTGTAATGGTATTGATGTATTCATCGTCAGTTCAGACATTATTTATAACTGGTCCACTAGAATAATCGTACTTGGCTCAGGCAAAGTTAGCTTGATTCTATGGACCTGAAGTGGACACATTATGAGAACCATGGTCCTGTAGTGGATTCTTATGGATTGTATGATCTGAATTGGAGGAAAATTGTGATCCACCTACTTCGATGACACGACTTTCGATAAGATCTTGTATTAGGTTTTTCAATTATCGACAGTTGGAGGTTGTATGTCCTTTTGCTCGATGGTATTCACAAAATGCATTATCATTCCACCATGCTGGTTTAAACTGTCCTAGGTCATATGGTTTTGGTTCTTGAAGTATGATGACCCCATGCTGGAGGCATTTCCTAAGGACTTCTTCAATGGGTTCACCCAAAGGAGTGTATGTGCGACCTCTAGGGAATTGTCTCATCTGACGGTATTGTCCCTGATTATTTTGACCGTTCTGATTGTTTGAAGAAATATTGGGAGGAGGTGTCAATGTCATTGTTGGTTTTTTTGTTGTTGAACCCCTTTTAGGGCCAGTACAGGACCCACGATGTTTTTAGTTTTGGCATCAACCACACCGTCATTTGTAACATGCTTATTTTTAACCCAACATTTGTTTTTGTCGGCGGGTGGATTGACGTTTGTGTTTTTGGGACTGTACCTCAGTTCTCCCTTTGCTATAAGGGCTTTCTCAATCTAGACCCCTTTTTCAACTAAGTCTATGAAGTTTGTGCAACAATGTACTTGCAGTGCATATTTTAGGGGCCCCAGAAGTGTTTGGACAAACATGTCGACTTTTTCCCTTTCGGGGATGTCAATGTGACATCGACTAGCGAGGCTTCTCCATTTTTGAAAGAATGGGATAAATGTCTCACCGGCATCCTCTTGCGTGAGATTGCACAAGCTAGTGATAGAGGTATCCATGTCGATGTTGTACGCATAATTTCTTATGAATTTTTGTTTAAGCTCATCCCATGTCCGGATATCCTTTTGGGTGGAAAACCATTCAAGGGTAGGACCCACCAGACTTTTAGAAAAAAGTCTCATCAAATATGTTTGTTCATAGGCGATGTCCATACAATTGGTTGCAAATTCAAAAACATGTTCAATGGGGTTTGTCTTGCTTTGATATTTTATGAAATTGGGTGACACATATCCTGGAGGAAATGGAGGCATGTATAAGCTTATGTCGAATGGGTATACGTTTAGATCATAAGATATTTCCTATTTCTTTCCTGATACGTATATGTTTTTGATAGTTTTCTCTACATCCATCAATCGCATTTGTAAGGCATCCATAGCTAGATTATTTGTGGTCCCGTGTGTTGGGTTGCCTGGTACACCATAGGTTCCCATTTGTTGTGTGTGAATATTGGTGAATTGTGGCGATATGGATTGGCGTGTTATTGATATTGAAGGTTATGATTGGGTGCATGTTGATGAGTATGAACGTTAGATGAGTAGGTTGGGATGTGTCCCCCAGCCATGTGTGTCGTTATTTGGGGGACGTTATGACCATGAATGTTATGATGTGTTAATGATGTCATGGGTTGTGTTACTTGGCCACCTTGTGCGAATTGTTGAGTTTGCCTAAGAGGAATGTTTGTGTTTGTACCTTGGGAGGAAATGACATTTGACTGTGTTGTCGTGTTAACATTTTGTTGTTGTCCTTGGATAAAGATACGTCCTGTACCTCCTCCCGAAGGGTTTTGTGAAATACCACTGAGCGGATATGCTGAAGTTGTGCTCCTGGTAGTAGATGAAGTTGTCAAGGGGGGATTGTTGTGACTTGATGATGCCCCCATGGCATTTACTATTGTGGCATTTACTGTTGTGGTATTTATAGTGTTGGGGGTGTTTGGGATGTTGGAGGTGTTTGGGACGTTGGGAGTGGCATGCATTGTCATTGTAGTGTCAACAAAAGTATTGCTCGTAGTGTTTGGAATTTGACCACTATGTGACATGTTATGTGCGTTGTTGGTATTAGGGTCAGGAGGTGTCAAATTTAGCGTGTTAATGTCAAATCCTTGTGGTAACTTAGCTCCTTCACTCAAGAGGATGGCTAAGTATCTGTCTCTGTCGTGACAGACCATTGTTTCAACGAACTGACAGGCCTCTAGGTCTTGTGCTATTGCCTCTAAGTTTTCCTCAAGTATTTGACCATTTTCATCTTTTTGCAAGAATGGTTCAAATGGACTGTTTGATGAGGATTGTGTTGTCATTGGAGGTTGATTGTCTGAATTGGAAAATGGATCGTAAAAGGTCAAGTTTGGGTCATTTGTAGGATTGTTGACAGTAGACGTGGGGTCTTTTCAAAAAAAAATCATTTGTCTCTTTTATTTTTGGAGTCTATTTTCCACCATAAAATGATATTGCTCGAAATGGAGATGATAACTAAATGCAAGTATGAGACTATGCGAAGTCTGAGTTTAAAATGACGACCAGAATGACTAATGTTTTTGGATTTTCGTGAATAGGATATGCAATGTGTAGACTTATAAAGCAATTTAAGACAAGGGTATCTAAGCACTTCTAAGCTCAAACTTTGTTTTCAATTTTGACTGCCAAAGGACTTTGTTTAAAAATGACAAGGTGACAAGGTCTAAATGACTAGTGAGTTTTCCTAACTAGACTTTTGAATTGGAAAATCTCACGAAAGAGGACAATGACTAAAAAGGGATTTGATAACTTAGTCCAAGAGAGCCTAGTGTCAAAAGCAATGATGTTGCTGATTGTGCTGAGATTTGTCTAATCCTAAGTATGCAAATATGAACCTAGGGATAACCTAATGCCAAATGTATGCAACTAAAAGAATGGAGGATGAAACCTATGGTGATGAATGCAAACTAATGGATGAAACTTTGAGCAATTTCAGACTTGGTTTCTGATAGAATCTCCTTGGAAATAGTGTTTGACAAATGGTTGACAAGTTGAAGACCTCAGGTTTTGAATATGAAGTTTTAAATTTTGACAGGCAAATGCATCGTTTAAAGCTGCGAATGCGTCACAGTTTATCAAATGCAGTTTGTTTTTGCAATTACGGCTTTTGGACTATCAAATGTGACTCTATTTAGCATATGAAGCTCTTTAGTGTTCAAATGTGTCACGATTCCTACAGATGTGGTGTTCTAAATGTCAGATGTGGTTTAATGGAGCAATTGCGGTGCAAAAAATCAATTGCGGTTCAACGAATGCGACACAGTTTAGTTTCAAAATGATTTTCTTGTCGTTTTGATGGCAATTTTGATCTGTTTGATATTGGATGTTTTGTTTCGAACTGTGATAAAACTAGAAAGCACTTGACAAGCATAGTGTTTTGAATGTAACCAATCACACATCAGATAAGCACAATCCTAGGTTAGGCCAAGACAGTATTCGCTAGATTCCACGTGGGTTTCCCCAACCGCATATCTGTAGTGTGTGAATTCAGAAGCTTGGCTGCACAGGCTCCCCCTTATAGTGCACTCTCTTCTTAGGCCAACCAAGCTTCCAACCCCCATGAAAATCCCATGGCAGATTGATCACCTCTACTACAAACTATGAAAGTGTGGATGCCTTCACACCGATCGGTGTTGTGCTAGCAAATAGAGGGTTTTTGGCTTACTACATAAAGGTTTTTAGTTCGGGACCCCCGTTCGAGTGGCCATACATGGGGCAAGAGATTAATCACCATTAAGGTGGCACTCCAGCCTGAAGAGGTTAAGCTCAACAGGGTTTAAGGGAGTACAACTCCGTCCGTATGACACATTCACACTCGCAAGCTTAGGTTTTCCCTTCATATTTACATTTATATACCGGTCAAGGGTAGCTTGGCCTTAGCTTCGATGCCAGTTTGAGTCGCATTGGGGTGATGAAATCCCCAGGAAGGCCCAATTTCTAGAGTTGGTAACCGTTTCTCTTACACCCAAGATCGCCCAAAAGCGTGAGGGGAGAGGATACTCTGATATACCAAGTCAGGGTAATAACAGATAAAAATGGGTCTGGTTTTCTGATCACAAGGTTTTCACCAAGTGAGAGCATACTCACCTATCATTTTGCAAACACAGTTAAGCAAAGTAGACATGAAATTTCTTTTTATGTGCACCAAAATTAAATGTTTACTAATCTAAAAAAAAGAACAAGCACAATGTTTGTTTTATTATGTCTTCGACATTCGAATCTGTAGACAAAAGATTAGTAGTTTCTTAATGAAATGATCTTTGACACACGAATAATAACTGCCACACACTGCAAATGAAGATTAGTAACACAAAACTCTAGGCTAGCTAACATGTAGGAATGAAAAACCAGGAAATTAGAAGACCATAAAAAACCAGGAAAAAAAACTAGAAACCAGAAAACCCTAAAACCCAAAAAATAAGAATGTTAAAAATGAAAGAAAATCTTTACTAGTCGATTGCAGCACGATAGAGTGGATGCGTCATTCAGGACTTTGAATGTGGTTGAATATGTCAAATGCGGCTTTCCAGATCTCGATTGCGGCTTATCAGAGCAATTGCGGCTCTTCTATTGGCGGATTCATCGTGACGCATCAAATGTGTCACAATGCTTTTTAAAAAATGGTTGCGTCACTCCATACCTGTACCTGCAAAATGGCAGAAAACACAAAAATCATACGGAAATAACAACAAATAATAGAGTCATTTTCACGTCGAGTTCACCAAATGTATCAATGGAAAATTAGATTGTTAGCTTATTAAATAGTAAACATCAAAGATCCAAAGAGTAATGAAGCACAAAGGAAATAAACATGAAAATAAAAGGAACAATGTTACCAAAAATCTTCATCTTCCATGGCTAACCTCCATTACACCTTCTAGTTTGCAACAAATCAATGAGGCCCTCAGATTTCAGCTTGAGCAACCTATAGTATGCCAAAGTCCTATGCAAATGTTGAAGGATTTGATAAAATTATGCCTATGTCTATGACAATATGATAAAATGAAAGTAATGACTACTAATGCCAAATGACTATAATATCTATATTCAAAATCAAGTTGTCGGATCCTGAAATTATGAGAAAAATTGTCTTTTATAGAAAACACAATTTTGAGTGGACGAATGAGATTGAATTCTAAGAAAGACCTAGAATGAGAGGTCTGGATTAAATTTGAGAATCCCTAATTAGGGTTAGGGAAAATTCATTAATCGAACAGTCAGAATAATATCTTAGATAATCGGATCGACGGTGGAGAATAAATGAGGAAATTAATTAAAGAAATAAAGATTTTCAAAAAATCAAGAAGATAAGATTGCCTGATTTGTGAGATTCAAAAAATCAAGAAGATAAGATTTGGACTAAAGATCATATTTAAAAAATCAAGAATCTGCCTGATTACTTGATTTTTGGAAGAATAATATCTTTTGAATTTAATTAATTCAAAATGATGATTTTGTGTGACAAGTAAATAATCTTTTCAGATTATTTACTAAAAAGAATGAAAGTAAATAAAATGAAATCATTTTAAATATTTTCATTTATTTAAAATGAGAGAAAAGTGAAATTAGTAATTAAATAATTAAAAATAATTATTTAATTTGGAAGATAAGACTGAATAATTAAATAAATTAATAAATTTATTTAATTGTGACAATTAGTGACATCAAATAAATAAATGAAATTCATTTATTTAATAATCAGGAAGAATTAATGGAGAAAGGAATTTAAATAAATTAAGAAATTTATTTAATTAAGGGAAGACTTAGACAATTAATGACGTATTTAATAAATAAATAAAATTTATTTATTTAATAATCATGAAGAATAAAAGGATATGAATTAATTAAATAATTATGAATTATTTAATCAATAGTCGAATGTGGACCAAGGACATAATTAAATGTATTAATTATACTAGGACGAAAGTGGTAAAAATGAAGCTTGTAGGCCTAGGTCATTTTTAGGTGTCTACAAAAGTCTTATTGTGAATCTCTTTGCTATGAGTGGTTCAAAAATGAGGAATCTGTCTTCTGCACCAAATGAGAAATATTCACAATATGTGCTAGAAAGGAATAAGTCCATAAAATTGAGTATGCAAGAACTGAGAATTGCAAAATTGGCTTACATTTGACTTCCAAACACATAAATTTTCACACTTTTCGATGTTCACACATAAGTCAAAAAATATATGTGCGTAAGTTGTAAAGTATACACTTGAATACATGTAACTCATCGATTGAACCATGAATTTATAATTTGCAAATATGGACACCATTTGATGAGCCCAAAATGTGCTCATAGTTTGGATACTATGATGAACTTTTAATGCCTTTACTTTTATTATTCGTGGTTGTTTAAAACTCTTTTGAAACCTTTTATGGGGATATCCTGTAGCAAAACATTTTCATGTTCCTGCAGCTTATTGTGTTGACCTGACTACATTTATTACCCTGTTGACTCCCTAAATGACTGGTATATCACATACAGTTTTTGAATGATGAAATAGATTTAAATGTGTGATTAATGAATGGATATTGTGTATATGCCATACACCTTTTCTTTCGCATCTGT
Organism: Sequoia sempervirens; assembly: GCA_007258455.2. Taxonomy (NCBI): domain Eukaryota; kingdom Viridiplantae; phylum Streptophyta; class Pinopsida; order Cupressales; family Cupressaceae; genus Sequoia; species Sequoia sempervirens. Next base: position 26,376 of record VDFB02123219.1, on the reverse strand, counting down.
TACCTTTTGTATCACAGGTTGTTGAAGAATGATCGAGTCAAGCGCAGCCGATCTTGGCCTTGCAGTAAAGTCCATTTCCTACACGACTTCAAGGAAGCTCTAGCAAAGACTCTTTGACCGAAACCATTGGGAAAGATTTTTAATGACAGTCAGTCTGTAAAGAGTGGAGCACTAGATTCTCTCCGGATCGGGTTGAATGCATAAATTCATTTATGAAGTTTGTTCCTTGATTCTGGGATACACTTTACTTCCACTTCTTTCTTTGATAGGGTTAGTTAGTTAGTTGCTCTCCTAATTTTAAATAAAGTTCTCCTGCGTGAGTGAGAAGGGAGATGATAGTTAGAGTAAGATAGAAGCATAGTGATAGCAGATATCATGTAAGAGTCAGTATGATAATGAAAAGCAGAATCTGTTTGACAAGAGACATAATTTGTTGTTAGTTTCTATATCAACAAAGCAATGTATACCATTATGTTTTCATGAATAAAGTTTGATGAAGTTCTGAGTTCAGCACCTGCGTAATCAGTAGATGCTTGCTAAGGGGGCCCACTTAGTAAGTATCTGTAGCTAGTTAGTTAGCTGTTATTTTCCGTTGATCTTCAGTTAGCTTTCATCTTTGAAGTTCTCATACAAAATCAGTCTTGTATTGCTCCTGCAGCATAGGGAATCCATCCCTGTGCCTGTTCCTGCAGCATAAGCTCAGTTCTTAGTTTGTGTTTCAGTCTTAGCTGTTATGGTTTGTGTTTTAATCAAATCATAGTTGAGTTAAAAGAACTTTGCATTACCTTTCCTGTAGTGTGGATAGAATTCCCTTCTAAGTATTTATTTCTGCTAAGTTTTGACTGAAACTAGTTCTTAGTGCATATATTTTGCCACGCTATTTAAAGTATACGTCGCCTAGTTTGACAAGTAAATGAACGTCCATAGAGAGATATTAGTCACATGTTGGAATGTCCAATTCCTAGGAAAGGTTTTACTATGATTATCATATCCTTTTATGGGCGCGACCATTTTTGGCACTGTTGCCGGGGATGGCATTAAGCTAAGGATTTGTCAGAAGTCATTTTTAGTGTTAGTTTAGTTTGTTAGTCAAAAAAATTCAAAATCTTTCAAACCACAATTCATCGTATTGCATGCATAGAAGAAGAAGAGACGCACTGGGAAGGTTCTTCCCTGAAAACCTATTTGTTGAACTACCATTTGACCCAACTGACAACGAACCTGATGAAAATCCATTCGCTCTATTATTCCAGCAAGCAAACATGGTAAATAATCCACCTAATAATCCACCTCCTGCTTTTGAGTTTTCCATTATTCTCCAACGAGATACTGACAATCTTAAGAATATACCTTCTTCACTACTTCCAAAATTCTATGGCCTAGTCATAGAGGACCCTGAAACTTTTTTGTTTGAGTTTGATGTCATTTGTCGCAGTTATGACTATAATACAAATGTCCATTAACTGAAGTTATTTCCTTCCACCTTGAAGGAGGGAGCTCTTAGATGGTTCATGAGTCTGGGAAGAGGTGTCGTTGATAGTTGGGCAGCCATGCAGACGAAATTCTTTGAGAAGTATAAGGAATATTGTAAGAGTGCCAGTAAAGGAGATGACATATTTCGAATTCAACAGAAGGAGGATGAAAGTCTAGAAGATTATATTTCAAGGTTCTTATTTTCACTAAAGAGGAACTCAAACCATACTCTCAACGAGGAATCTCAGAAACTACTCTGTCTAAGGGGAATCAGTGATGCATGTATAGACGCCTTGGACCTGATGGGAGGAGGTAATATAGCCCAACTGTCTTGGGATGATATAAAGAAAATATGTCTTAACTACTCTTGAGCAATAGTTAAGAAAGGTCGAGGTCATCATGTTACAGTGGGGAAGTCTTCTTCTGGTGGAGTTTCTTGGATGGAGATAACAAACTTGTTGTCTGACTTCAAGCAGGACATCATTAATAATATGGCTACACAACTGGACACTATGCAAGCTCGGAAGAAACATGACGAAGTTGAGGCAGTTTTGGCCGAGTTCTATCCATATTGCAGACAGAAGAAGTGTGACTGCAAATGCAAGATGGTGGCTAATTTGGAAGCTAGGCAACTACCTACTAACTTCAAGCCAGTAGAAGGTGATGATGATCAAGTGTTCTTTGTTGCACAAAGGAGACCATGGGCCCAAAGACAAGGTATGCCTCAAGATCCTTTAACTTTTGGTAATCCTTATTCTGGCTATAATAACCAATGGCAACATACATATAGACCACCACCACCCTGGATTCCACCTCAACCAAGTTGGCCTAATTATCAGACCCCGCAATGGAAATCTCCTCAAGGAGGTTGGCAGTAGCCACAAGGACAATGGACCCCACCTTTAGGTAATTGGCAGCAAAATCCTCAATGGAGAGGTCCTTAGCAATGGCAAAACCAGTCCTCTGGATTCCTGCAGCTTCCACAGACGCAACAACAGACCCTTATGCCACCTCCTGTAGGAACTGCCACAAATACTGGACCTCCAAAACAAACGCCTATGCCTGCCCAACCGTTGCCAAATCCCAATAATAGGTAACAACAGTAGCCACAACAACCTACATATCTTATCGAATCCAACCAATATCAAGCTTATGCCTTAGACGTTAATGACATCCATTTGAGGTCTAGACCACTTTACCTGCTCCAAAACTGCCTCTAATTACTGAAATACCAGATTCTTCTCTTGAAGAATCTACTGCACCTGCTGATCCTCCTGAGCATATGCCTATACCTGATACGGTTTCTAAGGAGCCTATTTTGCAAAGTCAACACAAACCACCTTTTCCTCAGAAGTTGCAAAGTATTGTATTTAAATCTATGGAAGAACCCACTTTTGACATTCTGGATCAGCTCAAAAATGTAAAAATTCAAATCCCCTTATTTCAGGCTATTAAAGATGTACTCATATTTGGAAAAGCTATTAAAGAGGCATGTTTGAAGAAGCCTAGAAGAAAGAAAAAAGATCCCCAAACAATTCATGTCTTAAGGAAATTGGCTGATATAATGTTGGGAAATGTAGTCATCCCAAAGCATATTGACCCTAGAAGTCCTGTAGTGCAAATACATATAAATGGCCAAATTATAAAAAAAAAAATTGATTGACTTAGGTGCTGCCATTAATGTCATGACAAAGCATACTATGAACTCCTTAAAAATTTCAAACATTAGGTCTACACCCACAGTTCTACAGCTTGCAGATAGTTCCACAGTTAAACCTGATGGGATGGTGGAAGATGTAATTGTCACTCTTGAATCTTGGGAGTATCCAACTGATTTCACAATATTATCAGTTAAGGCAACTTTAGGAGGGTATCTAGTTATCCTTGGTAGACCATGGTTAGCAACTGCTAATTCTTTTATAGGATGCCACTCTAGAGATATGACCATTTCTGATGGACAATCCACAAAAAAATTGGCTCTGTATCCGCCTACTAGACCTCAACCAAATTTGTCCCAACCTGTTTGGCTAGATGAGGGGGAAGAAACTGAAGAATCCAATTCTTTGACTCAATTAATGATGCTTCAAAATGATCCATTCTCACAACTTCAGAGTGAGGATGCTTTTCTTTTTCAAATTCTATAGTACAACTCTGATATGGGTAGTTCATCTGATCCAAGTACAAACATCACCTATAGATTTTATGAGTAATCTTACTAAGCAGATAGAATTGTCTCCAGGTCAATGTTTGAATATCAATAGAAAGCTATCACAATCTCAACAAGCTATCTTATTAAAAATGCTACAAGATCAGCATAAATCTTTTGCATAGGAATATGGAGACATGCAAGGAATAGACCCTCGAGTTTGTACTCACAGGATATATATCAAAGAATATTGTTTACCAGTTAGACAACCTCAAAGGAGAGTAAATCCAGCACTTAGAGAAATAGTTAAAAGTGAGCTTCAAAAATTGCTTAATGCTGGTTTTATTTATCCAATTTCTGATAGTCAATGGGTTTATCCATTAGTTATTGTTCCCAAGAAAAGTGGAAAATGGAGAGTGTGTGTAGATTACAGAGAGTTGAACAATGCCACTAAAAAAGATCACTTTCCACTACCTTTTGTAGACCAAGTACTAGATTCACTGTTTGGCAAAAGATATTTTTCCTTTTTGGATGGTTACAGTGGGTACAATCAGATAAAAATTGCCCCCGAGGATCAAGATAAGACCACTTTTACCTGTCCATGGGGAACATTTTCTTATTTGGTCTTGCCTTTTGGTCTATGCAATGCGACAGCAACATTTCAGATAGCAGTAATTAGTATCTTTGCTGATATATCTCATGACTGTATGGAGATTTATATGGATGATTTCACCACCTATGGAATCACATTTGAAGAAGCACTGTTGAATTTAGAAAAGTTATTGAAAAGGTGCAAAGAGCAAAATTTGTCTCTAAATAGTGAAGTGTTTTCTAATGATGGAAGAAGGTATTGTTCTAGGTCATCATATTTCAAAAAATGGAATTCAAGTCGACCCTGCTAAAATTGAAGTTATTCTGCATTTACAAACTCCTACAAAACAAAAAGATGTCAGAAGTTTCCTTGGCCATGTAGGGTATTATAAAAAGTTTATAAAAGATTTCAGTAAAATTGCCGATCCACTTTATGCTTTATTAACTAAGGATTCTCAATTTGAGTGGACAGAGGCCTATGAAAAATCCTTCCTACAACTAAAGGACTTGCTTACTCAAGCCCCTTTTCTTCAAGGTCCAAAATAGAATTTGCCTTTTCACATACATGTTGATGCCTCTGATTTTGGTATAAGAGCAGTTTTAAGTCAAATAGAAAATTCATGAGCATGCCATCTACTTTATCAGCAAGAACCTTCAAGGTCTTGAGTTCAACTATACTGTTACAGAAAAGGAATTGCTTGCAATAGTGTATGTTTTGAATAAATTCAGGCATTATGTCACATGTTATCAGATATTCATCCATACTGACCATGCAACAATCAAGTATCTGATGAACAAACCTGCCATTTCTGGTAGATTGGCAAGATAGCTCCTGTTGTTACAAGAATTTTACATTACAATAATTGACAAACTAGGAAGAGTTAATGTTGTTGCTGACTTTTTATCAAGACTTCAATCAGCTGCACCTGATGAACATGAGGTCATTGATGATAGGTTCCCAGATGAACACTTGTTTTCCATTACTGCACATACACCATGGTATGCAGATATTGCCAATTATCTAGCAGCAAACAGAATACCAGATCATTTTTCTTCAAAAGAAAAGAAATTGTTAATAGAGAAAAGTTTTAACTTTTCATGGATTGCAAATTGTCTATTTTATATTGGACCTGATCAAGTGATGCGAAGATGTGTAAGAGAAGATGAGACTTATGATATCTTGCATGCTTGCCATGATGAACCATGTGGGGGACATTTTGCAGCAAAAAGAATATCAATGAAGATTCTTACAACAGGGTACTACTGGCCAACATTACACAAAAATGTTGTGGCCTATACAAGGAAATGTGATAGATGCCAACGTATGGGAAGACCAACCAAGTCAGATGAAATGCCACTATATCCATAGGTAATAGTCACCCCTTTTGATAAGTGGGGAATGGATTTTGTGGGACCAATTGATCCACCATCAAATGGCAAGTCATACATTCTAGTTTGCATGGACTATGTAATAAAATGGGTTGAAGTAAAAGCTATGACTCATGCTCGAGATAACAAGGTTGCTGAATTTCTGCATGAACAAATTTTCACTAAATTTGGAGTTCTTAGAGAGCTTATAACTGATTAGGGAGCTCAATTCACATCAAATCTGATCACTGCACTAATGAATGACTATAAGATCAAACATAGGAAGTCCAACCCCTATCACCCTCAAGCCAATGGTTAGGCAGAGGTAACAAACAGGGAAATTGAGACGATCCTAACAAAGACTATGCAGCTCTATAAAAAAGATTGGAGCAATCGACTTCTTGAAGCAGTTTGGGCCTACAGAACTATGTGGAAGACAACAACTAGGTTTACACCTTTTGAGCTGCTTTATGGGAAAACAACAATGTTGTCCATTGAATTTGAGCACAAAACTTTGAGGACAACTCTTGAACTCAATATGGAAATATATGAAGCACAGAAGGACCGTCTACTACAGCTAAATGCCTTGGACGAAATGAGAAAAGCAGCCCTGCAGCACACAAAAGTAATCCAACAGCAAAGGAAGAAATGGCATGATCAACACATCAAAACCATGAAATTTTCTGCTGGTGATTGGGCTCTGTTATATGATTCCAGATATCAAGAGAACCAAGGTAAGCTCACAACACGCTGGCTTGGCCCCTATGAAGTTGAGAATGTGTTTGACAACAGAGCTGTACAACTGGCGACAATTGATCCAGTCTATTTTAAAATGCTAGTTAATGGCTATCGACTCTGGTTGTACCATAAACCAGTTTCAAAAGAAGAATTCATGTAGTAGTTCATTCAGATTCCTCCCGCTACTCTTCCTGCAGCCGAAGGCTTTAGCCTTTCTCCTACAGCTTCACCGTAATTTTGAAAAAGTATGCTCATAATAAAGGTTTTCTTTTTAAAAGGAAACCCCTTTTTCTCCATTCTCATTTATCACCCTCACCTCACTTCTCTATCTTCTATCTCATTCATTCATTTCATCCATTCATCTCGTTTGCCCATGTCACCCATCCACTTCATCCGCCTGCATCACCCTTAATTAAGATATCATTCCCAACTGTCAACTCATGTAGACGCCGTCATCTTTCTTCATACGTACATGCAAATATCAAAGATATGCCATATCTTTTGTTATCACATATTTAATTTATTTTATTCTATTCATTTACTGCTATGCATGTACCAGTCATTATTACCCAATTTCCGCCTATTTTTTTTAGTACATGTGAGGACACATGTCATACTCTCAGTAGGGGGCGGGGTAATCCACCTTTTAAAACCTATCTTTTCGCCGCTGCCATAACTACACAAATAACCTTTCTTTATTATTCTTCTAGTACTTTCCAAATATGATCGCATGTCCTTCTTTATTACATATTTTTCTTGTAAATTACGATTAAGACTGCTTGTTTAAAAAGTTTATTTTTGGAAAAGAAAGAAATGTGACGGCACGATAGAAAAAAAAAACCAGAGCAGAAAGGGAAACAGAGAATTTGAATTCTCAGTAAGGAATTGAGTTCAGAGGAAAACTGGGAATATGGGTGGTCAGCTGGTGTGACATGAGCCTATAGCTCATGAATTATTATTGCAAAATCCTCAAACAGTCCATGCATTCAGCATTTTTGGATGGTTAAACTATTTCTTGAGCTTAAATGCTTTTGATGAGGAGGCTGCTAGAGAATTTTTGAGAACCCTTTCTAAAGGGGAAGCCACTATATGGGGTCTAACGATTGTTGCAACTGAAGATAGAATTGCTGAAGTAACCGGGCTTCCAGTCGTTGGAGAAAATTTTTCTTTAGATACTATCGCTACAAGGGCTGAGTTTTCAATGCCTACTGATAGACCTTTGGAAGTCTCCAAGCAGGGATGCAAGCGGGTAATGTTGCCTCCTCCTTATTCAAAATACGCCACTTACATAATCAGGTATTTAACCTGTGAAGGCCGTTTCTCCTACCTACATTCTTATCATTTCAAATTATTAAGTCATATGAGGCATGGGTTAGTTGTAAATGTTCTAAATTTCTTGTTCAAATTTCTAGAACAAAGTGCCCATGGAACCTAACAAGGGAAAGATAATTCTGTTGCTCACCATGGCCTTATCAAATTACTGATTGAACACTCTTTGAGAGATGTCTCACCTCTTTCCTGGCAACAATTCGTTGCCCAAAAGAGCTTACAAATTCCTCAACCCCCTAGAGTACTTACCCCATGGTCTCAGAAAAAGAAGAAAGAAATTATGTCTACCAGTAGAACAGGGCAAGGTTCATCTACTCCTGTAGCACCTAATCCTGTAGCTCCCCCACTAGAATCTTCTGTTGGGATACAAACTAGGTCTGCCACTAGGAGAGAGAAGGGAAAAACAAAGGCAGGTGAGTCGTCTGGGGTAGAACAAACCCCAGAGTCTGACCCGCATTCTTGAAAAAGACAATGCTCTTCTCCTGCAGCACATTCCCCTGCAACCGTCTCTCCTACAACAACACCTGTTGCTAACACCAATTCACCATCATCCTCTGGTAGGGCAGAGCCCTCTAAGCAGACCAGAAAAAGGAAGGCTACTAGAACATCTCCTGCAGCCGCACCAATGCCAAGAAGAGTTTCCATAAGGAAACAATGTAAAACCTCCCCTGCTTCACCTCAACCAGAGGTTATTGTAATCTTAGAAGGGTCTGTAGAGTCCGAATTTGATGTTTCTCAGAATGTGTCTAAAAATGTTGCACAAAATTCATTCGTTCCTTAAGAGGAACAAGTTGAGACAAAAGAAATAGGGCATAATGAGCAAGGGTTACCAAATCTTGATGACTTGGCTACCGCTGCTATGCAGTTTTCAGAGGAAGCATAGTCTTCTCCACTGCAGCAACAAGAATTCATCTTGCAGCAAGAGCAGGAACTGACTGAACAATTGAATGTGCCTAGTGAAGCTACATTTCACCATGCAACTTGTAAAGCCATTGTTGTTTATAAGAAGACATTTTTGATTGAGTTTCTGGAATATGTCAAAGCTAACTGGGAAACAGTTACATTGCAAACCATGACTTTCCGGCACATAGCCCAAACTGACATGCAACAAAGTCTATGGGAGGTAGAAAGGAATAAACTGAAAAAGGAAATAGAAAGTCAGAAGCAGGAAATTATTGAGTTGAAAACAAAAATGAATGAAATGTTAAAAGTAACTGGTCAAATTATGGAATGCAGAGCACCACCCAAAATTTATGATATGTGCCTTAAGGAACAGTTTTTATGGTTCCAACTAATGAGAATTTCTAGAAATCAAGATCCTATACTTCACACTGCTAAAGAATTTTACGAGGCATATTAGGCAGCCCCTAATTGGTTAAGAAATTCTCTATGTGAATTTTATTTACATGGCTTCTTAATTCCATCAGAAACAGAATAGAACCCTCTTCTGTATATTGGTGATATCCATTTGGAATCATTTATGTCATGGGTAGCAAATGAAGCGAATTATGGCAGGCAATGGGAAATATATGAGGAAGCTGAGAGAAATGAGCCTGTTCCATTACACTCTCAAAGTTCAAATCCCCATGTAATGTTGAAAGACTAGTTTACTCTGACATATGGCATTAATAATATTCCAGCCAGAGAGAAGATATTTGATATCAGGAAATAGGTATATGATGAATTTCAGGAACAGTCATATTCATTTTGGAGACTGGCATACACCAGAAGTGAGAAAAGGTGGGAAAGATTAACCATTGGACTAAGAAGATCCGAACCTCATAATCCCCAAAATTTCATAGTAGCTCTTAAACGATCAAGCAGATATATATAGTTGGGACTTTAAAAGAGATTTGAACTATGGTTGCCATTGACATTCAGACCTCCTGTGCTAATGTGGCCCCTTTATCCTCACTAGGCTACAAATCTTAATGATGATTTAGAGGACCGTAGGTATGAAAGGTGTCAGGATTTTAGATGATTTTATTACAGGTTTGGAAATCCATTTCAGAGTCATGCAGCAACCACTGATTTCAGAGAAACTGCTAGAAAAGTTAATGCTGGAGGACTAGCATTAGGCTAAGTAGGGGGCAGTGATGAGCCCAAAATGTGCTCATAGTTTGGATACTATGATGAACATTTAATGCCTTTACTTTTATTATTCGTGGTTGTTTAAAACTCTTTTGAAACCTTTTATGGGGATATCCTGTAGCAAAACATTTTCATGTTTCTGCAGCTTATTGTGTTGACCTGACTGCATTTATTACCCTGTTGACTCCCTAAATGACTAGTATATCGCATACAGTTTTTGAATGATGGAATAGATTTAAATGTGTGATTAATGAACGGATATTGTGTATATGTCATACGCCTTTTCTTTCGCATCTGTTACCTTTTGTATCGCAGGTTGTTGAAGAATGATCGAGTCAAGTGCAGTCGATCTCGGCCTTGTAGTAAAGTCCATTTCCTGCACGACTTCAAGGAAGCTCTGGCGAAGACTCTTTGACCAAAACCGTTGGGAAATATTTTTAATGACAGTCAGTCTGGAAAGAGTGGAGTGCTAGATTCTCTCCGGATCGGGTTGAATGGATAAATTCATTTATGAAGTTTGTTCCTTGACTTTGGGATACACTTTACTTCCACGTCTTTCTTTGATAGGGTTAGTTAGTTAGTTGTTCTCCTGATTTTAAATAAAGTTCTCCTCCTACGCGAGTGAGAAGGGAGATGATAGTTAGAGTAAGATAGAAGCATAGTGATAGCAGATATCATGTAAGAGTTAGTATGATAATGAAAAGCAGAATCTGTTTGACAAGAGACAGAATTTGTTGTTAGTTTCTATATCAACAAAGCAATGTATACCATTCTATTTTCATGAATAAAGTTTGATGAAGTTTTAAGTTCAGCACCTGCTTAATCAATAGATGCTTGCTAAGGGGGCCCACTTACTAAGTATCTGTAGCTAGTTAGTTAGCTGTTCTTTTTCGTTGATCTTCAATTAGCTTTCATCTTTGAATTTTTCATACAAACTCAGTCTTGTATTGCTCCTGCAGCATAGGGAATCCATCCCTGTGCCTGTTCCTACAGCATAAGGCCAGTTCTTAGTTTATGTTTTAGTCGTAGCTGTTATGGTTTCTGTTTTAATCAAATCATAGTTGAGTTAAAAGAACTTTGCATTACCTTTTCTGTAGCGTGGATAGAATTCCCTTCTAAGTATTTATTTCTGCTAAGTTTTGACTGAAACTAGTTCTTAGTGCATATATTTTTTCGTGACATTTAAAGTATACATCCCTTGGTTTGACAAGTAAATGAATGTCCATAGAGAGATATTAGTCACCTGTTGGAATGTCCAATTCCTAGGAAAGGTTTTACTATGATTATCATATCCTTTTATGGGCGCGGCCACCATCGATAAAAAGATTTGATTAAGCAAATAGCCATGTACACATACATCAATATATGTTGATATAAGTATAAAATATAGTTACAAAATAGCCATATAGGCTTACGAGAATGCCATATAGGCATTCAATGTCAAATATATCCAATACAAAATATGTACAAAATTGTTGTGTAGGCATACAACAAAGGGCTCTGTGCATTCAAAATTCATTTCTCTTTATGCTCTGGTTCAAATACAATTTTCTTTCCCTTTGCTGGGCGATCCGATGGCGATAAGTCTGTCACCCATTTCTGTTGTGCTCGAGGAGTGCTTCTGCTGCTCCTCCTAGTGTTTAGCTTTTGGTGAAGTTTCAACTATTACAATAAGAAGTAAAGACATTAATATATATAAATTACATTATAAAAATTAATATATTTTAAAAAAAATCACTTACGGCCATCTCATGATCACTCTCCTTGATGGAAATATTTGCACGCCAATGCTCAGGCGTGCTCAAGCCCTATATAAACCATCCAAATAGGAATTAAATTATGAATCAATAATTGTTTTATTTTTCACTGGAACTAGTTCATCTATAACAATGAATGTAAACTAAAATTTAGTAATTTGCCTCATACCTCCCCTATCAGAGCCATCAAGGATTGTATAGCGGAGGAAACACCAATATCCATTGCCCTCATAATGTTTGGCGATGTTTCTTTCACCAACATCTGAAAATAAAACAACAAATTATTCAATCACAAAAAAGTTACAATAGTGATCCATGTGATGACTTATAATGTATGAGATCTAATGAACAAAATTTTGAGTACAAGTATTAAACAGATATATTTCTAATTATTAGTTATTGAATTTGAAGTAATGCTTTGATTTTGAATGATTTTTGTAATGCAACATAAGGTCAACAATATGAATATAACCTACACAAATCTATTAAACTTAGAATTTATTACTTAAGTTCTCTTTAAATTCTATATTACCTCCATGAACGTTTGATCAAATCTACTGGCACTCAGAGGTGTTTCCTTGAAACCTCCAACAGTACCCTGTTCAACATCCAAAATCACATATTAAAATAGCATTCGTAAAACAATGTTATTAACAAATGTAATAAATTTATAATTGTTTACTAACTTTACATACCCCACCAATAGGTGTAATACAAAAATAAGTAGGTGGATGACTGGTGTATCCAGTCTCTAGACTGTGACCCTACAATTTTATTAAAATAATAAAACTAAATTAGTTAATATTGCATTTCACAATCAAAATTTACTAAATTAAATTCAATGAACATGTTGAATTTTACCTGAGTGTCAATGCCATATGCATCATGCAAAATGTTAGTTGTCCTCTCCATCCCTGTAGATGCATATGGATCAGGCTACGTAGTAGCATATGGATCCTATGTAGCACCCTCTTGATTGTCAGTAGGGTCATACGAATAACTCGCCCTGCAAGATTGACACACATGGGTTCGAAGGCCACCACCTAAAGACTCCCCTGGATGGTGTTGTACAATAGAGCTAGTGTGATGGATGACACTCCGGGTCAAAGTTTTTATCGCCTATAATGTCTCTATGTCAGCACTCTCCTTCGCAATGGTAGGCATCAAAATCTACTCACGAAGTGGCCTAGCAAGAGGTCGTCTCCCTTGCCGCGTAGGATCCGGCTATGCACCAGGCCTATCCTAAGCTGACCCCCCACCTCTCCCCTGGAACTCCCTCATATCAAAATAATTTTGGATTTGGTTCTATACAAACTCACTGTATAGTTTCCTAAGAAAATATTGGGGGACTTCACAATTATTGCACGGTGGGTAATCAAAGACCATATACCATCTTTCATAAAAACGGTTCTTAATCTCTTGGTGGTGGCACCAATGAATAGGAAACCTCTTTGCATTGAGGGTAAGATTTTGATTTGTTTTTAGGGTCGTGAATAGAGAGCACAAATCACCTTTAGTAATTTTTAAATCTTTTACTTGTTTATATGATAATTTGTCTGCATAATATGCCCTAGTTGTCTGCCTCCTATCTTGCCATCTAGATATTTGTTGGGTGATTGCATCTACATTTTTTAACATGTATTTCAATGAATTTGCTAGAAGCATTCTTTCTGTGGTTGAATCATTTGGATCACTCAACCTACTGATAAGATCCTTAAGTTGTTTTCTATTGTTCTCAATTTCATTCAAATTTTCTTGAGTGCCAGGAGGGAATTGAGAGAATGGTGGGGGAGGTTGATTTTTTTGAGGATTTTTCTGTTGAGGATTTACCTCCTCTTCTTGTTGAGGATTTGTAGGATTTCGTACAGATTAAAAAAAAAAATCAAATCTAACCTAAAACAAACAAAATCAATTTCAAACTAACAAATTCAAAACAAATAGTAAACAATACTTACCTCTTGCATCTCTTCGTCATCGTGGTGCCATATTTGCAGACAAACTCCAACTGTTCTTGATGAAATTTCCACAAGTCCTTCCTCCTAGAACGCGAGCATGAAAATGAGGGTTTCTGGTTGTGGGCAGCACTGAGAAATAGTGAAAAGAAAATGATACACATTTCACTTTTTTTTTTCTTTTAAAAGCACATAGCGTGCTCACGTTATAATGTGCTCGTGTTATAATGCACTCGCGTTATAACGTGAGCGCGTTATGTGTTTCCGCATTTTTTTTGCATTTGGCCACAAAAGTGCGACCAACTTCATGCACTTTCCCATATCTAACCCACAACTCCATGAATCACCTGCAATAATAAACCTATCACACTATGAAGAAATGAGCAAGATATGATTTCCCTACAACTCAAATCTGATGAAAACACCAATTTGCATTATGTGAACAACTATCATGAATATGCTACCATGAAGAAGTAAAAACTAATTACAATGAATCAATCCTTATGAAAAGGATGAAATCTAACCCTAGATTAGGATTAGATTAGAACATGACAAGTGTCTTCATAGGAATGAATGAGACAACATGTTCTAATATAAGAGGCTCTAGTTATGCAAAAATGAACTAATTAATTAAAGAAAATAATGAAATTAAAACACTTCTAAGTTTAGCTTAAGTGTAATAAAGCATAAAGTGACCCAATTAATTAATGATTAATTAATTAATTAGGTGATGACTTTATTACTCTAAGAATCCCTTCTCCTAAGAAGATTCATTCTATCTATGGGGTTCCATATTATAATGACTTGACAAATTTATCTACAAGGTTTGTACAACCTACAAACTCCAATTCATATAATGTTGTAGGGCATAGATACAACACTAGAAGGAATCAACAAAATTTGAATCAACAACTTTATGTTTCTACACTTCAACCTACTCAAGTTCTTACTTCTTTACTAGCTTCTCAACCAAGCCTTCCTCCAACTCCTAAACCCATGACTAGAGAACTTGGATACTATGATCTTTTCGAGAAACTTTGTGTTACTTTGGCTAAGATCTCACTTTGGGATTTTCTTTAGACCACTCCGATTTACCAAGATATGCTTTAGGAAGCCTTGTAGAAGATCCTCTTGCCCATATTTTCTAGGCTAGAATATGTTAATGCATTGGTGGCTCATATTTGTGTGGATTCATCAAATATTACATTCTATCCACAAGAACTTTTTCCCCAAATGTGCAAAAGCAAGTGGACCCCCTAATGATCATAGTTAGTGTTAACAACATTAGTATTAGACGTACCCTCATTAACACCAACTCATCTCTCAATGTTTGTGCTATGGATTTACTACCTAAGATTAATATTGATTCTTCTTCTCTAGTTGCTTCTTGTTTATACTTTCATGGATTTGATAATATTGGTCAACAATCCCTAGGCACAAAAATCTTGCCTTTGTGGCTAGAACCTGTTACCTTACCCACTTTGGTGTATGTGATTCTTGGCCCCTTACCTTATAACCTTTTTCTGGGAAGACCTTGGATTCATGATATGGGACCTGTAACTTCTACTCTACACCATTCTTTAAAGTTTGTAGCTAATAATCAAGTGGTTACAATTAAGGTTGACCCTAAAGCAGTACAACTTTGTGAGTTAGAAGCTACTGGATGAGCGTCGGTTGTTTCCACTCTTAGCAATTGTATTTCATCACAAACCTCTGATGCATTGACATGCTCTTTAGTGATGCCATATGTAGAGATCATCCCCAAAGTGAGTGCCCAAAAAGAGGAACAATATAATGCAAAAATTCCTAAGCCTTCCCCATCTACTTCTTCTTCTAAATCAAATGTATGTCTTGGTGATGATTGGGGAACCTTGGACTTTTCTGAATTCTTCATCGAAGATTACAAAGGAGTACAAAGTGAATCATGTCCACCTCAATCTTCCAATAACTTCAAGTACCTCTGCTAAGAAATTTGATCATCCTCTGACTAAGAAGGAAAGTTGTGATTCCATTTGAGAAGCCAATTATTCCCTTGCTGAGGAGGATAATAAAGGTTTTGTTAAAGAGGTTAACTTTTGTAATCCCAAGGAGAATGATGGTTGTGATCTCATAGACATTTTTGACACTCATTGTTGGAATGACACTCTCTATGTAGAACTACCTCCTTTCGAGGCTTTGTAGGCATGTATGGCCCTATATATAGGCTCATTTCTAAGTATGGTTACAAGCGTAAAGTTCTTTCACATATTAAACAAGGAATTCAGGTCCCTATCCAATTTTAGGCTCACAAGTGTAACTTGGGATTGGGATATTCTATTGAACAATCTAGAAAAAAACCATGGTGGAGTGTTAACATGATTTTGGCTAAAACTCTCAAACTAATGTAACAACAAAAAATGTACGCCCTTGGAAATGGTACAATTTCAATTAATTTAGGAATAATTAATGATAAATTGGGCTTAATATCACCTTGATCTAGTGTTGTGATGAGTTTTACACATTTGCATTAGGTTTTGGGCCCTTTTAAAGTTAAATAAACCAATATTTTCCTTATTTTAATGTTGTAAAGTGTATTTATTTACACCTTTGAAACATAGATTTTTGGGACCCTATGGACTACTCTTGCACTTCTAGGGTTTTTCACCTAAAAGGAGAGAGATAGGGCCAAAAATGCTAATGATTCACTCAAATTAGAATGTATGCACTTTTGTTTAATGCAAATTAACTTAACTAAATGCAATTGATTGATCTGAAAGACCAAAAATGAATGCGAAATTGAGATTTATGCCTTGTTTGAAAAAACATTGTGATATGCAAACAATGAAGAAAATGAATAAAATGTGCAGAAAAGAAAGAGATGGGTCAAATCAGAGTGCACCTGGGCAAAGTATGATGAACCTAGAATGTCTTGGATGCTGGATGAGATAAATATTTTTTTACAATGGGACTCATTCGCCCAAGGTGGTGAATTAGTCCTCCTCCTGGTTAAAAAGTGTCAGGAGCTAGTTTCTCTCTGTCAGGATCCAGAATCTAACAAAATTCAGATTTTTAGTCCTAAGGTGAGACTCATTCACCATAGGTGGAGAATCAGTCCTCTCCCAAATTTCTAAAAAATCAAGAGACAACTCTACAACACCAGATCTGGAAATGTTCTCTTGCCAGGTCGTCGAAGTCAGTTCTACAGAAAACAGATAAATAACTCTCTCCAAGCTTGAAATTGACTCAAGTTGACTTGAAGCACCTAGTTGACTTGTAAATAAATTTCCAATACCTAATAACCTATCAAATGTGCATACAAAGAGTTGCAAACAAATATGCAATATGGGAAAAATGATTAAGGGTTAGTGAATAGTGGTTTGCCCTGGTCAAACCCCACTTTTGGTAATTAAACCCTTGAAAAGATAATGAAATGAAAGAGAAAGATAAACTAATAACATGCAAGTGCTATCAACTTACCTAACCCTTGATGATACAAGTTTGAACTAATCTCAATGGCTGCTTCAAAGTGCTTGAATTGTTGATGTAAAATGCTTGAATATGATATGTGAATATTGGAAGATTGTAGGAGATGTAAAATGAGGTGAAAATCACTTATTTATACAATTCTTGTTCCTTAGTATCCGTTCATACCTCATCACAGGCCAACATCAAGTGATTTTGAAGAAAATCCTAAAAGAAAATTTAAAATATTTTGAATTTGAGGCCAAGGGGGACTCATTTGCCACCTATGGTGAATGGGTCCCACCTAGAATCTAAAAACATGTGTTGGGATAAATATTATATTTAATGTTATTTGTCAAGATAACATTAAAAAATACACTTAATTACAACTTATGAGAGCATGAAGAGACCAAATAAAGCATGAGAAGGGTGTAAATAGTTAAAATATGCCTAGAAGAGCATGAAAGCTTGTTACAAGACTTTACAACACTTCAAAATAGGAGATGTTGATGAGTAAAAAGGTGGTTTTAGGTAAATTTCTTTAAATAGAGTCTAGAAGAATGTAGAAATGTCTTACAACACTTCACAAAACCTTCACAAGACATCGCTCTTTGAATTTTAGTACCTAAATCAACATGTTCAAGCCATGTTACAACATAAAATCATAGCAACATAGTTCCAACACCATGAAACAAGACCTAAAAGGCCATGAAAATGACAAGGGGCCATTTTTCTAAGGCAAATTTATCCCCCGCTTTAGTGAGAGGATGAACTTGTTTCAAAGTCACACTAAAGTAGCCATGAACATCAAGGGGAGGGTTCAAATTCACTTATATTAGCAAGATTGAATGAAAATGATCAAGAGGGATGATCAAGCCCCCAGGATGAGGATCCCATGGCAAACTAAGCATAAGAACAAAGGAACACACAAGTGTTGAAAAGAATTGGATGAAGCTTCAATCGTCAATCCAACTAGTTATGGAAAGAGATCTAGGTTGATTGTTTGAAAAAGAGAATGTGTACTCACTTTGGGGAAATGGAAATTTAAGTTGTTCGCAGGGTGAGAAAGCCCAACTGTATACTCACTATGGGGCCACAGAACTAGTTGTCCATGAGGTGAGAAAGCCCAAAAAGGTAAGATACATGTGCTAGTTGGTATGCACTCACAAACACAAAAGTGGCTTTGGGGAAAATTCATGCTGCAAGGTGGGCTTCCCACTCAACCATTCCAAAGTTATACCACCTGATAACTTTAACAAGGTGCCACAATGAAAAAGGAATGTTCATGAACAAAAAGATAAAGTACCATAGTCATACAATCTATGTTATGCAAGGTGGCAAAAAGGAATGCAAATGTGAAAAGATGTTCAAAGGAGTCTTGTTCAATTTATGCAACGTCACTCACTTAGGGAACATTGTGTCTAACGTCTCCAAGAGAGGACCAATCAAAGAATAGTATATTCACAACTTAGGGGATGAAGTGCATCACATTAAGCCACCAAGAGGAATGTAATATGCTAAGATAGATCACACTTATGAAGGACATCACACCCAATGTCATCAACAAAGTGATAAACGCATCACATAAACAAAAAGGCTACACTAGGAACCAAGAATGTAAATGAATTAATGGTACTGTATGCCCCCCACTTTAAAGGAATTGCTACACATTATTCTGTGAGCAATTAATTTAAAGTAGCAAAGGTAAGAAAAAGAAAAAAAGAAATTAAGACATGAGAGCCAACTTGGAAAGCCCTATGCCAACTCATATGTTTTGAAGTTAGGTTGTGCCATGTCAAGGAAAAATGAAAATCAAACAAAGGGAGTTGCCCCCCAGAAAAGAAATCACACCAAACACATAAGAGATCTATGGATTTGGGGTCAGAATGTTCTTTTCTGTAATGTTTTTATGAAAGAGCTCGAAACTATCATCATTCCCAAAAGCACATAGAACTGGAAGAATGAAACAACGAGAGTGAAAAAAAAGGAAAATCCATTTTAGGTCAACATGGAAGAGACATTACAGTCTCTATTCTTTGCATCATCCCCAAAAGGAAGACACAAGCAAAAAGAAAGAAAACAAAAAGGCGAAAGAAAATGAAAAAGATTTTAGGTCAACATGAAGGAGACATTTCGGTCTCAATGCCTTGCATCATCCCCAAAAGGAAAACACAAAACAAAAATGAAAAAGACAAGGACCTTTTGGGTCAACATGGAAGAGACATAGGGAGTCTACGCTTTGCGTCATCTCGGAAAGGAGAACACAAAACAAATAGAGAAAAAGACAATGCACATAAAATAGAAGAATAGAGGTATGAATAGAAGAAGTGTATGAAGAGGGGAATGGGTATGTGCAGGATCATGATGGGCCAAAAAGTGGCAATATGATGGGTATGTGGCTGATGACTATTTTTTTACCCAAAATTGATGAAATGAAAAGGGTTTTTAAAGGAGATTCTCAGCTTTCCACCAATATAAATTATACTTTACTTTGTATTTAATAAGTAATTATTATTCATTTTCTATTTAGATTACGACTAAAGTCCTGATTTATAGGCTGATTGAAAAGCATCTATAGATTCCAAATGGTATCACATTTTTTGAATCCAAAATATGCGTCACATTGTATGTTTCACATACTATAGGATTAAAAAAAGAAAAATTGAATTTCATGAATTTTTGACCAGGTTAAGGTGGTTAGACATACAAGTTTTTTATATTTTTTAAGAAGTTGTAATAAAAAATTCATAATTAATTATTTACTTGGAAAAGAAATTACAAAAAAATATGCATCACATTGGGGCATGAGTCCTCTTCTTATATCTAAAATATTTTCATTTTATTGTGGTTATGGTGGTCAGACAAACACCTACTTATTTTTTCCTTGAAATTTAAGTACCACTGCATTGAAATTTCAAATTTTCACCAAAATAGATTATTTAAAAAAAAAAAATCCTAGTAGTTTAGAAACTACATTCAATTTTCTACAAATTCTTTTTTTACATATTTTTGAAATAATATAGATAACTTATTCAAATTTTTACTTCAAGTTGCCTAACTCTGATTTTTCTAAATTTTTTGCCACTTAAGGGCCTATTCCATGATGATCTTGCACATACCCAAATATCAAATGCATGATACGGGGGAACACGATATGTAAATGAAAAGGAAAAGAAAAAGAGAAAAGAAAAAAGGCTAGTTAGACGAATGCAAGTCAACCATCTAACAGGTCATCTGCCTCCCAATCATGTTTAGTGTAATGTGAGGGCGGTTGACTATCCAAAGGAATAATTACAATCGTCAAACCAGGTGTTGTACCAGGTCCTTCACTTGGTGGAGAGGATGTATCATTTAAGCTCATTATGGATGAAAATAAAGAATTTATATCATTATGCACTTCTTCATCTATTTGTGCTATCATCGCGTCATCATCATCATCATCAAGATTAATGACAATAGGAGGATGAAGGGTGATTTCTAAAGATGGATGTATCAAAATCTGGAGTTGTTGGATTGGATCAATTTGTTGCAATTGTTGCACTGGACTATCTTGTGGAAGGTCAGGAGGAGGGTGGTCATCTATTACTTTTGTCAAAGGTGAAGGTTTATTTTCTTTATCTTCTTCTATGCAAGATTGACGAGCAAGGAGACAATGATGAAACCTATGTTCCCTAGCACCACGGTTCAATTTAATTTTGTTTTGGAGTTGTTGAGGTGTAAAAGTGGATTGAGTCATCATAGGTTCTTCTGCTTCCGAAGGGGGAAGAATGGAAGAAACTGAAGAGGATGGATCAACCAATTTCTCTTGGGCTTTATACACTTGTTTAAGGCGAGGAGGTTGAGCAGGGTTTGTTTCATGTTCCCTTGGTCATTTAAATGATGGTGGGGAATTTTCGAGGGGTGATTGTTCACGAGGTTTGATGGTTTTCTCAATGTTAGAATCACTAAGTTGAAGAATGGTTTTGTCTATGATAGGATGTGTGGAAGTGGACGGGGATGTGTTACGAAGAAATAATTCGGCTATCTTTTTGGCTTTAAAATTTTGATAAACTATGAAAAAGAAGTCCTTGTGAGGGGTGATAGGTTCCATGGGTTCAGGCCAAAGGGCCTCTAATCATAAGTTACCTTTGGAAGATAAAGGATTAAATCCACTATGGTGTATGGTGACTATCTCATTGTCATGTGGAAACTTCAAATACTTATGAACAACTGAGGGGACCACTTTCATTTAGCGAAGCCAAGGGAGGCCTCGCTACAAACAAAATTGGTCAGATTGTGGAACAATGGAAAATGTTACATCCAAAGTCTTAGGTCATATTTTTAAGGGTAGCACGATCGATCCAATTATAGGGCATGCAAAACCAATATGTGTTTTAATCCATGCAATCAGATTATTATAATCATCTTGATATAGCTCATGTAATACCAGAAACTCCAATGTGATCATGTTCTCACCACAAGCAAGATCTATCAATATCCCATTAGTGGGCTTATTATATATTCGGCCAACTATGTAGAGAGGACCATCAGGAAGATTTTGTAGTATGTATTTAGCACTTAGAGTAATATCAAGCAATTTAGTGGTTTGGTCCTTGCCAGGAATAACATCTATCATAGCCACAAGGTTATCCATAGGACTAACTTGGGTAATATTAGGAATTGTATCATGTTGTTCACTATTTGTATCAATAGTCATTGCATCAGTCTTTGAAGATTCACTAGCCTTGACAAACAAGGTAGTATGTTTAGGCATAGGGTTGGTGAAAATTTGTAAATTCTAGTTAGGGGGTGCAACGAACTTATTGCCTTGATCATTAACACCCTCAATGGACAAATGGCCTAACTCAATGAGGTCTTGAACTAAATCTTTTAGACACTTGCAATGTTTAGTGTCATTTCCATTTTGGCGATGAAAGTGACAATAAGCATTAGGCTTGAAATTGGATGGTAACAGATGGTTTGGATGAAGTGGTCTAACAGGTGGAAAAGTGAGCATGCATTTTTGAATTAATTGGTTCATTGTATTATGGAGAGTATCAGGTAAAGGAGTGAATTGTCTCTTTGGATCCCCATAATGATAAGGCATCACTGCCTTAATAGAAGCCATTGAATTTTGAACTTGTTGGGTTGGTGGCGATTGTGTTTGAGGAGGCAGATTAAACTGTAAAAAGCCTCTATTAGGTTTGTGGAAGTTTTGTGTGTTATTTTGGTTTTGATTAGTGTGTTTAGGTTTTTTAACTCGGCTAGAAGTGTATTTTGAATCACAACTTGAAACTAAATTTTTGTAGTCAAATAAGGTTGTAAATAAATGCATGAATGAAGGGAATTTCATCATGGTGAGTTTATCCTGAAGTTTGGTGTGCAAGTTTTCGATAAACATATTTTGCAAATGTGCATTTGGAATCTTGACATCAATTTGAGCATATAAGGATTGGTAACATGAGATGAAATCCGTCACTTTTTCATCCATGTTTTGTCTACATCTCATAAGGTCTTCCATTGTCTTTTTAGGTGTCATGTGAACTTGGAAGTGACTAATGAAATCATCTAACAATTCATTGAATGAACGGATGGAATGATTGGGAAAGTTGGAAAACCATTCTAATGTAGTATCTTTGAAGGTCCTTGGAAATTTTTTTGCTAAAAGTTTATCGTCAAGGAAAAATTCACTACACAAAGTTGTATAAGCATTAACATGGTTGATAGGATCTCCTTTTCCTCTATATTTCTCAAACTGAGGCATTTTTATCCCTTGTGGTATCGGGGTACATAAGATTTCTAAGGATAAGGGGTTGCTACAAACATGATATGTGGGTGAAGCAGTTTGACCTTGACTAATGGTGGAAATTTGATGTTGCATAGATGAAATAGTGGTAAGGAGTTTTGTAAGAAGTGGATCGGGGTATGTGGGTTGAGGTGGAAGGGAAAATGGTGATGGAGTGTAAATGGTGTTAGGGGAAGTGAATTGAATGCTAAGGGGTGTGAAAGTGGTGGAAGGGACTTGTGATGCCACAATAGAAGTAGGAATGCTAGTGGAAATCAGGAAAGAAGAAGCCTAATGCATAGTTGTATGACTTGCAGATTGGTATAAGTTGGTGTGAATGCGATGGTTGAAGGGGGAGGAACGTGAGGTGCTCCTTGGTTTATAGGAATGTTTTTAGATTGGGTATTTGAAGAGGCATGTTTATTGTAAATCTCAGCAATTTCCTTCATCACTTGCAAGCCATCATCACTTTTAATCAAACGATGAAGATTCTCAATGGCAGGTATGGCAGTGGTGGAAATGTTTTCAAGTGACAAGTCTTGTTGTAAATGAACAAAGTCCTCATGAATATTAATGACCTTTTCTTACGGGAGGGAGTTTTTTTGGTTGTCAACATTCATTAGATGGAAAGGTGAAGGCATGGAAGTGGCATTGTCAATGCCTAATGCACCATTGTCCATACTAGGAGTAGGAGCTCGTGAGATCCCAAGGTCCACAATGAAAGTGTTATCGTGGGATGCCATGAGTCTAGAACTTCTTCTCACTAAAGTATTATCAATGGGGCACCAAACACTCATACAAGTACCACAATGGATGGGTGAATGAAAATGCAAGAAAATATAAGAGCTCCAAAATGAAAATAACAGAGATTCTGCTAACTATAATAGAGATCCAACAACATAAAACATAAATGCAAAAAAATGTCTGAAAAATGCCAAAAATGTTGTCTAAAAGGTGTTGAGGGACTGATTCACCCTAGGTGGTGAATGAGTCCTAGTATGAATTTTTTTAGTGTTTTCATAAATTTAAAGATGAATTAAATAGTTTACAGAATGCAATTACAAATGCAGAATGCAAATTTTGACTTTTTTCAATGAGATGTAATGCAAAAATGAAATCTAAATGAAGTTTTCACAAATGCAAAATGAAAATTCCTATAATGCAATAACAAATCAATGTCCTAATTGAATGCTAATGAAAATAGAAACTACGATGCAATATGTGAATGCAATTAGAAATCCAAAGTGTTCAAAAGTCAGGTTCACCAAAATGAAACATAGATTTTTGGGACCCTATGGACTAATCTTGTACTTCTAGGGATTTTCACCTAAAAGAAGAGAGATAGGGCCAAAAATGCTAATGATTCACTCAAATTAGAATGTATGCAATGTTTTTTAATGTAAATGAACTTAACTAAATGAAATTGACTAATCTAAATAGCCGAAAATGAATGCAAAAGTGAGATTTATGCCTTGTTTGAAAACACGGTGTGATATGCAAACAATGAAGAAAATGAATAAAATGTGCAGAATAGAAAGAGGTGGGTCAAATTAGAGTGCACCTAGGAAAATTCTAATGAACCTGGAATGTCTTATATGTTGGATAAGATAACTAATTTTTCACAGTGGGACTCATTCGCCTAGGGTGGCAAGTTAATCCTCCTACTGGAGAAAAAGTGTCAGGAGCTAGTTTCTGTCTATTAGGATTCAAAATCTAACAAAATTTAGATTTTTAGTCCTAAGGTGGGACTCATTCACCACAAGTGGTGAATCATTCCTCTCCCAAATTTCTAAAAAAATAGGAGACAACTCTGCAACACTAGATGAGGAAATGTCTGCTTGTCGGGTTGTCGAAGTCTGTTCTATAGAAAATGAACAAATAACTCTATCCAAGCTTGAAATTGACTCAAGTTTATTTGAAGCACCTAGTTGAGTTGTAAATCAAGCTTCAACACCTAATAACCTGTCAAATCTGCGTACAAAGAGCTGCAAACAAACATGCAATAGGGGGAATGTGATTAAGGGTTAGTGAATAGGGGTTTTCCTTGGTCAAACCCCACTTTTGGTAATTAAACTGTTGAAAAGATAATGAAATGAAAGAGAAAGATAAACTAATAACATACAAGTGCTATCAACTTACCTAACCCTTGATGATGCAAGTCTGAAGCAATGTCAATGGCTACTTCAAAGTGCTTGAATAGTGCTTGAATTGTTGATGTAAAATGCTTGAATGCTTGAATATGATATTTGAATGTTGGAGGATTGTAGGAGATGTAAAATGAGGTGAAAATCATTTATTTATACAATTATTGTGCCTTAGTATCCATTCATACTTCATCATAGGCTGACATCAAGTGATTTTGAATAAAATCATGAAAGGAAATTAATTTTTTTTTGAATTTGGAACCAAGGGGGACTCATTCGCCACCCATGGTGAATGGGTCCCACCTAGGACCTAAAAAAATGTGTCGAGAAAAATGTTGGATTAAATGTTATTTTTTGGGATAACATTCAAAAATACACTTAATTACAACTTATGAGAGCATTAAGAGACCAAAAAGGCATGAGAAAGGTGCAAATAGTGAAAATATTCCTAGAAGAGCATGAAAGCTTGTTACAAGACTTTACAACACTTCAAAATAGGAGTTGTTGATGAGTAAAAGGGTGGTTTTTAGGTAAATTGCATTAAATAGAGTCTAGAAGAATGTAGAAATGTCTTAAAAAACTTCACAAAACCTTCACAAGATGTCATTCTGTGAATTTTAGTACCTAAATCAACATGTTCAAGCCATGTTACAACATAAAATTAGAGCAACATAGTTCCAACACCATGAAACAAGACTAAAGGGCCATGCAAATGACAAGGGGCCATTTTTCTACGGTACAAACTTCACATTGAATTTTGGGCCCTATTACATTTATAACCTTTATATCATCATTAATAGGCCTTTAGGACCCTTTATTATGCATCCTAAGGTATATTTTAATAGAAATCCTGACATAGACCTCAAATAAACTTAATTTATTCACTCCTCAAAATTCTCTCTCTAAAAAGGCCTTGTGAGACCTATACACCACCTTGGGCATATGAGTCCCACCAAGTGGCACCCATATGCCACAGATGGTGAATGAGTCCCATTCAGCTCCTTTTTTTAGTTTTAAGCAGGAAATCATGGTTCTAAATTCAAATTTTATGGATGTCAGCCTCTAGGATCTAATAAACAGTCATTTGGATACATTTCCTACATAAAAAATATTTCAAATCATTATATCACCTAATCAAGACTAAGCCTTCATGATATCAAGTCAAGCAATCAAGAGTTAAGCATTCCAAGACTTCACAAGAGTGTTAAGAGAGCATTCAAGAGCATTTCTAAGGAAATCAAGGGTAGTTTCTTGTTCATTTGTTGCAGAAATTCATGATCCATCATCATGTCAAAAGCATAGGGTATCAAGCATGTTATTGAGCTAGTGTTGTGATGTTGCATTCGAGATCCAAGGTCAAGCATTTTTCTACACTTATCTAAAGATCTAGATCTACATCCTTCATGGCCATTTCATGTTATATTACAAATTTATAAGACATCATTCAAGGTATCATTTTTTATGCTTCATGCTCCATGTTTCATGTTTCATGTTCTTATTTCATTATCTCATCATTTGGTTTAATTACCTAAAAGTGGTTTGACCTAGGCAAACCCCTATCCTCTAACAAACAACAAATCTT
>VDFB02123217.1:0-23759 GCA_007258455.2 Sequoia sempervirens | reverse complement strand
ACAATTCCTCCAGGAATTAGACCTAGCATGGTCCTAGAGGGAGCATTAGCAAAAAACTATACAAACCCCCTAGATGAATGGTGTGTCAAAAGTTGGCACAAGGATATATTGTAAAGAATGAGTAAACAAAGGTTATGGAAAATAAACTAGAAGAAAAGTTGCAAGAATGTTCTTTTGTGTATTGATTTAGGGTTTACAGTTCAGAGAAATAAGGGTTTTATCAGCTTTTTGAATTATGTCACATTTAATGTGAAATAGGGAAAACCAATGGTGTATAAAGTAAAATTCATAAGTCTTTTTTATCACCTATGCACTTGAAGAGTTTGAAAGAATACTTCGAGCAATCTTGAAGCAATATCGAAGTGATTTGAAGCAATTTTGAGGAATTATTACAAATAATTAGCAGTTATTTCTCAGTTTACAAAGGGGAAGAAGGGAAAAGGAAGAAGTTTCAATTGAACAATAATGAATTCAAGAAAGATAAGCATGACGATGGATAGAGGATAGAGTGGAAATATTCCACTGAAGTTGAAGGGTGTTGAATTCAAAGAATTTGATCATAGGAAGATGAAGGAAATGGAACTAGGGATGAAAATAAATGAATTGCAGAGCATAAAAACCCTAGGTATGGATCTATGGGGATAATTTAACTAGTTTGTAGACAAATAATATATCTTGTTCTTGTTAAGTCGATTCAAGAATGGAAACATTATGTTGGAAAAACCCTATCTGATCATGAAGGACGCAATGAAAGCTATTATTAGTTTATGTAGTGTTGGGGACCTCCCTGGGAAGAAAACCATGAAATATAGAGATGTGGAGGAACTTACTGGTATTGACAAAGACCCTCGAACTCTATTGATAAATACTATTGCTGATTCTACTGTAAGGTATATTGTGTATGACATCTCTTATAAAATATATTTTAGAAATCATGAAAGTTTGACTTTGACTATTGTTGTATATCTTGGACATGTGATGGTTAAGCAAAACAAGTAGTTTGATTTGTGTAGCCTATTACTAGAAATCCTAATTGAGAATATCATAATGTCTTTGGTCGAGGGCTATCCTTTTTGGTTTGGGTCTTTTCTCATATGTTTGATATTTTACTTTCTGAGCTCGTTACCAAGAAGAGAGAATGTTGAGTGGGAATCTGGTATTCTTTTTGGAAACAAGTTTATAGGTATATGGAATTGATGGAGGAAAATGTAAGTGATTACAGAACCTATTTCGCATCCCTGAAGAAAAATTTGTGCACCGATATGTCAGTGCCTAGACAGTTTGAAGTGGGTTCATCCTTCGGTAAGAAAGAGTTGGTAGTTATCATTGGTGAGTCCCCTCTAGAATCTAAAAGGAGAAAAACTATGACAAAAGATGTTATCACTATCTCGGAAGAAAAGAAGAATGAATAAGAATTTATGTTTGGATATGACTCCCTTGATCTAGAGGATATATGAATGATGTTATATAAAGGTGATATGAAGAAGGTTGGTGAAATGTGGAGTGCATGCTCTCCAATTGAGAGACTTAAAATTGATGATGTATTGGTTGATCATTTGCTCAAGAGGGGTATCTCAATTTCAAACTCATTGCTAGATGATCTAGTAGAAGTTATTGAAGAAAAAACATTGTTGGAAGGACCTGACGGTCATAAGTTCAAAGATATGATTGAGAGAAGATGTACCAAAGCCAAAAAAATGCTATATAAACAAATTAGTGAGAGAAGATAATGCATCAAAGAAATATCTAGCATCTATAGTTATTGTCTTCAGTGGCTGGCAGCTGTAGACAAGTTTAGAAGTAGAATTGAAGCCATTGAATGCGAGATAAATTGTATTGTAAAGACTTTTGATTTCTTCAAAGACAAGAATGGAAAATACAAAATAAGAGTTGGTGAATTGCAAGTGGAGTTGCTAATTGCTCAGAGATAAAGAGAAGACTTGGTTAAAAAAATTTGGTTGGTTAAAGAAATTGTTGAGGTTCAGTTGGATCATCTCTCTAAAATACTCTCTACTACAAAAGATTGTGAACAACAATGTTTCTTGTCTTAGGACCCTCTATTATCCTTCTTTTACTTAGGTTGTTTTATTCATGGGTATGAGTGCAAGGATGAATTCAAAGTTTTGCTTGAAAAGCGACTTTTGATCATAAGTATGTACAGTAAATCTTCTAAAAGTGTCATTTTCACTTGAATGTTTGAAATGGGGAGTTGGAATTCCTTTTTATATATATACAATACCATGTACATACACATCCTATTTTTTGGCTGCCCTATGCCATTGATGTGTCAAGCAGGAGAAAGGATAAAAAGGAAGTGACAATGATGATAAAGGAAAGAATGTTGTTTTCTAAATTTTGCACATGTTGCCATCAATGAAAAGGGGATATTTGTTAAAGAAATAAAATAAAAGCAATTGGCTAACTATACATTTCTTTTGTAGTTAATATTGATGTCAATATGTTATATGAAATTGTGATTGCAAGACTAAGTCATTGTTTGGATCTGCATTCCAATCGGTATATAGTTTACATCCTCGATATTTTGGTTTGCAACTCGGTGGATTGATGGGCTGTTACTTTGTGCACTTTGGGAAATAGTTTATGGGATATTGAAAGCATGTATGCACCGTAATCTCTCATGCTCTAGTGCTCATATGGTGCATCAATATTATTCTGTTGATTGCATTTTTCTATTAAGTCTATCTCTAGTCGACCTTGTGGATAATTGGTGCTATGGTGAATTGATTTTGTTATGCAGATATATGTGTGACCTATCTTAGGTCTATGTCGACATGATGTAGTGTGCTACACATTTTAATTTATTGTTTGGAAAGACTTTGTGAATGCTTGAAACTGACGATTAATATTTTTGGTAAACAAGGATTGCATCTAATTAGGCCGACCTAATTGATGCTTGTGAATAGGTCAGATATGTATGTTAGAAAATTTTGAAGATTATAGCAAGAGAGTGAGGAATGACATTGATGTGAATGTGAAGAAGTGCAAAAATGATGAAGTGTGTTAAGTCAGTCTATTGAGCATCACTAGAACTATATCAACACTTGTTAGGTGCAATCTGATCAGTTCATTTTGGCTATGAAGCCAAAAAAAAATTGTAATCCTTTTTGCAGGTAGTGAACCTCCTTGTGTAAGTAGTGAGCTTTTGCATCTAGACAGTGAATCCTATTTTGGGCAGTGAGCCCTTTGGCAATGAGCCTTATATATTCAGTTTTGGAATTACTTTATATTGTGAGTTAATCCTCACTGTGGTTTTTCCCTTATTGGGTTTTCCATGTAAAATATGGTGTTCATTGTGTTGATTTTTCTTTCTATTATCTACATTTCATGTTCATACTTAATAACATAATAGTGTGGTTGTGAAGTTGGTAAGTGTTTGAAGTTTTGTGTTTGAATTTGGTGACAACTAATTCACCCCCCTCTTAGTTGTCTTGTGCTTTTTAAAATCAACCATCAGGCATCATGCTCTGGTGTAGTCCTTACATCAGCATCACTACCTCTCCAACCCTAGTCTAAGGCCTACAAGGCTTCTATCTCCTGCTATGTTGTGGTAACAACAGTCTAAGGCCCCCATGGATGAACCTCTCGAGAGGACCTCCTGTACTCAATTGTACCCACAAGAACACCTTTCCTCTCCTTAAACTATTGTCTAACCCTCTCTGGGAGATACATCTCAATGATATGTTGGATCTACACAATCTACCCAATAAGATATCTCAACTATCGAAACTATGGCAGGTGGTCATCCCCATCAACCAAAAAATCACAAGCTCTGTATGGTCTCTAAATGAAACTGACTAATGAATCCAACCCATGCCACCAATAACCAACATCTCCCACATGTGTCTATTTCATGGAACCCTAATTCATATATGCACTTGGGGCACCCATTCCCACCTAATGTACCACTGAGAGTCAGAACATTGCTATGTGCTCCCATGCCCATATAGTCAACAATGTGACCTCGTAACTCAAGATCTGCCCTACTCTATAGGTGATATCATTTAACTGGAAATGTAGCATACCCAATAGGCATGGTCCCCATTTGTACACTGTACCATGTTGAACCATACTCCTGAGCATTTCTACCCAACCTACTGAGAAATTGTGACATTGTTGATCAAGAATCATCACCCCCGCTATCAATGTGCATAAGACGCAAACATACCAGTCATACCTCTCTTCCAGGGTCTCCCACCTGATATCATATCCCTAGATCCCAAGCTCTACATGATCATCACAATCATAATACTCATAGAGTTCCTACAATCCTCGAGCGGGGTCATAGTGTACCCACTCGTCGTGAATCGGAAGCCACAATATCCTGTAAACATCCTGAAGAGTGACTATTGCCTCCCTCATCGGTAAATGGAAGTTGGTAGTTTGAAAGTGCCATCACTCTACCAACGCTATCAACATGCCCCTATTTTCCCTAATAATGGGCATATAGGTGAAATAGAATAGACCAAGGTCAAGTAATGCATGTCTCTCCATCTCGTCAAGCTGGTCCCACAGTAAAAAAAACATTTGGTCATGACTCCCACGTATAAATAGGAGATAGATGCACCTAAACCATCAAACAAGCCATCATGTCAATCTAAGCCCTTCAGTTGACCTATCAGACCTAAGTTGACCAAGTCAAAATCTCCTAATATGGGGCAAAGTTTTAACCGGGCAATTGTGTTGTTTTTTTTCAAATGTGTCATACACATTTTCCACTGGCTCACAACTACAATTCCATTGCTTTCCTCTCACATGCGTCATTTCATACAACACTTGCATCTCATAAACTCGATTGCGTCATTCCCGACTACATTTGTGACTCAAAAAGTTAGTTGTGTTGCATCATTTGATGCATCGCAATGCAACCACCCCTACCCTAACCCTAAGTCAATTGCATTGCAATGAGATGCTTGTGGTGAACCGCTTCTCATCTTCATCTCTTATGCATGCAATTGTGTTGCAAAATTATGCGACGTAATTTCCTGCTAATTAATTTCCCTATCTAAATGCACGAAAACTAAAATTATTAAAAGGCAGCTTTTTAGTACTCACCAAGGCAGGCACTCCCTCAGATCGATGATAGGTGTGAATATGGTATGTGTGATGGGAAGCCTCTAGAATAGGTGACATCTTCACAACACAATCACTCAAAGCTCCAAGGTTTTCTAAATATGAAATGCACAAATGACCTTATTTTCCAATCCAATTGTTATTTATAGATTCAAAATTAGAGTTTCCTGATACCTTGTCTATTGGGTGCACATTTTAATGACTTTGAACTTGAATTTGACACCCTTAGCGACCTCGAAAATCAATTTCGTCTTCACTGTTGGATTTCTAGTGATAAAATTATCGTATCGGGACAATTTTCCAAATTTTTTGAATTTTTTTGAAAAATTGTAAATTTTTCCCGAGGGGGCATGCCTAGATACCTTGACTTCACCAAGGCATCCTTTGACTAAATTTCTTTGACACAACGTGATGAACTACATTATGTCAAAGAGGGGCAAAATGTAAACACTAAAAAATGTCATAAGTCTGTGAACATCATTTTCTTGGTCTTCGTCTCCGTGTAATTAAATAATTTTAATTATTTAATTATTCATGATCACATTCCTCTATTAATTAAATAATTTTTATTTATTTAATTAATTCATTTCTCACCCTTCATTCTCCCCTGATCAATTAATAAATTAATTGTGTCACTAATATTCCCCTTTCTTCAATAATTAAATAAATTAATATCTATTTAATTATTTGCTTGTCAGCTTTCATCTATGGTTAAATAATTATTATTAATTATTTAACTATTCACTCCCTCTTTTAATTCTTCCATTGTTAAATAATTGTCAAAATTATTTATTTTTCCTCCATGTGTCTCTTGTATTAAATAATTAACTCAATTTAATTATTTAATGCCACCTTTTTCATATTTCCTCTTGTTTAATTAAAATAATTATGAAAATTGTTTTAATTAAATGCCCATTTCCTTTTTCCTCAAATAAATAATTTGAATGAATTATTCATCCTCCACTTGTCCAAATATTCATTTCTCATGAATTAATTATTTCCCAGTTTTTAATTCATCAATTATCCCTCCACTTGCTCATTAATCCTAGCCTTCTTTGTTATGGTCGTCTTTGTCATAGTCGTGGGCATCATAGTTGTCCCTACCCCACCACTTTTTGGTGCATCAACCCTCCACTGTTAATCTTTGCATCTTTCTAGAAGATTGATCTCATTTGTCTGTTTGAATGACTGTCTATAAACAAAGCCATTCTTCTCCATTTTTTTCCTTAACAACAATTATCTCTAACTTTCTTGCTTACAATTTATAGGTATTTGCACAAGTTAAAAAAAAAAATCTGAGGGCATATTTGTAAAAGAAGAAGGAGAGACAACGGAAGTGATTCAACTTAAATGGGGAGTGTTCTATTTCTTTGTTTTCATTTTGGTCTCTCCATATGATTGTATTCTCTTGTTTGGATTGGGGTTTTAGCTTAGATTTGTGTTGTGGTTGTCACTTAGTCTTTGCTAACTTGGTTTTCCCCCATCTTACACCTATTATTTCTATTCACCTATCATTTTCTAACATTTGGTATTAGAGCCTGACCAATTTTTTGTTTTAGGTGGTAGAATGAAGGTTTTTTGAGCTTTAGTGGGAGTTTTGTTGAGATTTTTTTTGCAGTATTTTGTGTTTAACCATGGTTGCAACTTCTTACCATTTAGATATTTAAAAATTTAACGGAGTTGGTTTTGAGTTGTGGAAGATAAAAATGGAGGATCTCCTAGAAGAATGAGATCAATGGGTTGTTGTGCTAAACAGATATAAGACTGAGAAAATGAGTGATGAAGATTGGGAGAAGGTTGACAAAAAGGCACAAGGAACTATTAGGCTGTCTTTTTTATTTTGTTCTCTTAAATGTGTCATTGGAAAAGACTACATATGATTTCTAGAATTGGATAGGTGAAACCTATCAAGTGAAAATTCTAGTAAACAAAATCTACTTGAAGCAAAAGTTGTTTTCTCTTAAGATGAAGGAATGAGAATTTATAAGTGAGCATTTAAGTTCTCTTAATTTGGTTTTGAGTCAATTAGCCTTTATTGATGTCAAAGTTGAAGAAGATAAAATTATTATGCTTCTCTATTCTTTACCTGAACCTTGGGGTAATTTCATGCTTGCTATCACTGCTAACATGGAAGATCCAAAGATGGATGCTCTTGTAGAAAATTTGTTGTCACAAGAAATGAGGAAGAAGGAATGGATAGTACAGGTGATGATCTCAATGTAAGGGGAAGGCCTAATGAAAGAGGGTCTAAAGGAGATAAGAATGGGCCTAAGGACAAGTCTAAGGGCATATCTAAAACTCTTGGAAAGAAGAATAGAGTGAACTGTTGGAACTATGGGAAAAGAGGACATGTGAAGAAGGAATGCAGAAATCCAAAGAAAAAAGTTGATTCCTCCACAGAGAAATCCTTGAACTCAAGTGATGAAGCTTTGATTTCTTGTCTTTAGGTTATGACTAATGAAAATTGGTTAATTGATTCAAGATGCTTGTTTCATATGACTCCTGACAAGGAGAGGTTTACCACAGATGAGAAATATGATGGAGGTGAAATCTACCTCGATGATAATTCATCATACCCAATTGTCAGAAGGGGTAATGTTAAGTTGTGTTTCAATGATGGGAGGATTAAAACCCTTCCTAATGTTTTGCATGTTCCTGAAGTAGCTAGAAATCTGATTTCAGTTTTGAAGTTGAATGACTAGGGAATAAGTGTAACTTTTGATAAGCATGGTTGTAGATTGGTAAGAGGGAATTTGGTGATAACGAGAGGGAAAAGAAAAGGAACCATGTTTAAGCTGGAAGTCACTACTTTTGTAAACTCTGCATATGTAACTGAAAAATATGAAAATACTTGTATGTTTTGGCACTACACATTGGGTCACATAAGTGAGACTGCTATAAAGTATATTTTGAATAAA
Organism: Sequoia sempervirens; assembly: GCA_007258455.2. NCBI lineage: Eukaryota > Viridiplantae > Streptophyta > Pinopsida > Cupressales > Cupressaceae > Sequoia > Sequoia sempervirens. The sequence goes on along the minus strand of VDFB02123217.1, from coordinate 15,750 downwards.
AATTTGTTAGATGATTTATCCTATTCCGATGAGAGTTTTGATTTATGTGAACATTGTGTGTTTGGTAAACAAAATAGAAAATCATTTCCTTCTGGTAATACAAAATCTAAAGTTAATTAAATTGGAATTAATTTCTACATATGTGTTTGGTCCTATGGATGTTGAATCAATTGGGAAATCTAGATATTTTGTCTCCTTTATCGATGATGTTACAAGGTTTACCGAGTTATATTTTATGTGACATAAATCTTAATTTTTCACTAAGTTTAAGGAATTTAAAGCCTTAGTAAAAAATAAATTAGATTATAAAATTAAGTTATTAAGGTTTGATAATGGAGAGGAATATTGTTCTAAGGAATTTTATGAGTTTTGTAATCATGCAGGAATTGTTAGATAGAAAACTACTCTGTACACTCCTCAGTAAAATGGTGTGGTAGAAAGAATGAATATAATGATCATACAAAGAGATAGAAGCATGTTAAGTGGTTCATAACTTGATAGATTCTTTTGGGAAGAAGCTATAAGTACTACTTGTTACTTGATTAATAGAACTCCTTGTAAAGCTCTTGGAACAACACCTTATGGTATGTGGATAGGTAAGAAACCTTTTGTTTCACATTTAATGGTATTTGGATGTGAGGCCTATGTTCATTGGCCTAAATAAAAAATGGACTAAGTTGGATCCTAAAGCTAAAAAGTACATTTGCATTGGATATGGTGATAATGTTAAATTTTATAAGCTATGGAATCCTATAACCTAGAAAAGTATCTATTCTAGAGATGTGATTTTCAAGGATCTTAGCGTTATTTTTGTACCTGAACATCCAAAGGAAAAGGATAAAGGAAAGAGTGTGCATTTTTAAATTAAGCAAGAAGATGCACCTCAAGAAGAAAAAAGAGATGGATTCAATGAGGAGGAAGAACATGAGGAATCAAAAGAAGTTACTGATCAAACTGAATAACATGATGAAGAAAATTAGGAAGAGGTTGAGTAGGATCAAGAAAAAAAAGAGCCTCTTTCTCCTATTCGTAGAAGATCCACAAGACAATGGAATGTTGTTGATAGGTATAGCCCACCTGATTTTCGTTGTATATCTGCTTTATTAATTGTTGATGATGAACCTAAATCTTACATGGAGGCTCTCTCTTTAGAGGAAAATGAGTCTTGGTTGCAGGCTATGAAAGAGAAGATGATCTGACATTGGAAAACTGTAACACCTGGCATCTTGTTAATTTTCCCAAAGGAAGAAATCCCATTAGATGCAAATGGGTGTCTAGAAAGAAATTTGGAGCAGATGGTCACTTGGAAAGGTATAAGGATAGATTAGTGGCTAAGGGCTACTCCCAAAGAGAGGGAGTTGATTTTGGTGAAATTTTCTCTCCTATTGCTAAATTAACTTCTATTAGATTCTTGTTATCTATTGTTGCTACTTGCAATTTTGAGATAGATCAAATGGATCTTAAAACTACTTTTTTGCATGGGGATCTTGAGGAGGAGATTTATATGCAATATCCTCACAGATTTGTTGTGAAGGGAAAATAAAATTTTGTTTTTAGGTTAAAAAGCTCTTTGTATGGTTTGAAATAGTCACCCAAAATGTGGTATTAGAAGTTTGATGCTTTTGCATTGAAGTTGGGATTTCTTAGGAGTGAAGATGATCATTGTGTATATATTAAGGTTATTGATGATCATATTCTAATTAATATCTTGTATGTTGATGACATGTTGTTTATTGGTAATATCAAGGTAATGATTAGTGAACTCAAGAAATAACTTTTAGTGCTTTTGATATGAAGGACTTGGGGGCTGCTAAATACATTCTTGGAATGGAAATTAGAAGAGATCATGGTAACATAAAGCTTTGGTTGAGTCAGAGTAAGTATGTTGATACCATTTTGTAGAGGTTTAATATGCATGATTGTAAGCTAGTTAGTATTCCATTTCTAATGATATTGAGGATATATGTAAGATTCCTTATACTAGTGTTGTTGGTAGTTTGATGTATGCAATGGTTTGCATTAGACCAGATATAGCCCAAGTAGTGGGAGTTCTAAGTAGGTTTATGTCTAACCCTAGTAAAGAGCATTGAAATTTAGTTAAAAGGGTGTTTAGATATTGGTGAGGTACTTATGATTATTGTTTGGTTTATCATGGTACTAATAATGTGGTCAAGTCATTGGACATATAGGGATTTGTTTATGTAAATTGGGCAGGTGACTTGGATAGTCGAAGATCCACAAGTGGGTATGTGTTTACTCTTTTTGGAGGAGAAGTGAGCTGGATGAGTAAAAGGAAGGCTACAATTATGTTATCCACCACTGAAGTAGAGTATATGACTGTTACTCATGTTTCTAAGGAGGCAATATGGTTACAAAGGTTGTGTATATGTATTAGTTTTGATTGTAGGATAGTTCAGATTGGTTGTGATAGCTAGAGTGCAATTCATTTAGCCAAGAATCCTATGTATCATGCTCAGAAAAAGCATGTGGATATGCAATACCATTGTGATCAAGAAATGGCCACTAATGGACAAATCGAGTTGAAGAATATTGACACTAAGTATAAAGTTGCAGATTATCTTACCAAACCTATGAGCACAGATAAGTTCATTTGGTACAAAAGGCCATGGGACTTGTTTCTTGTACCTAGTTGATTCCATGATGGTATTATTCCCTTAGCTATTGCAAGGTATTTGACAAGTGGGAGAATTTTGGGAGTCAAGGTGTCTTAACCTTGGAAATTCCTAAGTTATTTTTTTATTATTACTTTACATTTTCCCATGGATAAATATCTTTTTGTTATTAAATATTTGTGCTCCATCAAAAGGGGCGTGAGATTTTGAGTTGGCACTTTTTCCACGTCTTTTCCTTGAAAAATAAGCTATTAGTTGTCAAAAGATTCCCACTTAGTGGTATAACATGGAAATCCTATTTTTAAGGATGTTATGATGGATTCTATGACAACTGAAGGGATAAAAGTGTGGGATATTATTTTGGATGTGAGAATCATCTATGACATACATAAGAGAATCTTTGCATAGCTATTGATACCTTATGATGCATGTAAGAGCATATCCTATTTTATAGGGATTCTTATGACATCTTGTAAGAAGGTGTAATGTCATGTAAGAGATCATGTTTAGCATGTAAGGGGTCGAATAGATTTTTACCATGGTATTTTCAAATCTTTTTTTGACCCATGGTAATTTTTTATGGTGGTATTTTGAGCCCCCATGAGTCTATATATTAAGGGGTTGAGTTAGAGACACTATGAGATGTTTTATAGGTACACAAATGCTGCCGGATTGAAGAGGAATTAGAGTGGATGTATCATAAACATATTTGTTGTTAATACAAGTTATTCATCTCTTCTTTGGTGGAATTTTTTCCTAAAAGAGTTTCTCCACGTTAAAAACTTTGTTAAGTGTTCATCTTTCCATTCTTGTATTTCTTTGTTATTTCTTATCTAATCTCCATATGGTTAACACTATTAAATATGATTTAGAGTTGTTTTAAGGTCCTATTATTGTTGTTCACTTATCATTTTCTAACAAAAAGTCCTGTGAAAAGTTTTGAAATGGTTCTTTTTGGGGAGAAATGAAAAAGTTGAGAAATAATTTTTGATGGTTTTCACTCATCTGTTTCCATCAATGACAAAGGGGGAGATTGTTGGAAATTGGAAGGTTGTCATTGATGTCAACAATGGAATCTGGATAATTTCTACATTGGAATTTGGATGAGTGTCAATACATTACCTGCTTTAGTAATGTAAGTTTGTTGATCTGGTATTTTGGTCTAGATTTAACCTCAAAGAAAGATATCACTATAGGACTTTACATACATAGGCTTGTGACTATAGGATGCATCTTACACCAAAGTTTTATGTCAAAATTTGAAGGTATAAAAAGGATATGAGTGACAGTGTTTTGATCTAAAGTTTACAGTAAGTTCCTATACATTTCATTGAGAAGGGAGATTCCACATTTTCTTAGGATTAATTATTTTTTTTTGTGATAAGTAATTTGATGTCGTCTAAAGAAGAATTTGATGTGTTAACAAGTTTTTTTGTTACATGTTTGATGAATTCTATATATGCTTTGAAGTTTTGGTGTTCAGGTTTGACCTTGGCCGACCTAATTATGAATTGGTGTTAAGGAATTTAAATATGTGCTACGAATGTTAAATGGATCTATCATAGGTCAATTCCAACTAATATCATGCAAAGATGAATGCACTTTTGGAACAAGGCCAGCAGATTTGATTTGAAATAAGGTTACTCCAATTAGATTGACCTAATTGATGATCTTGATTATATACAGTATATATATTTGTGAACTCTTTGTAGACTGAGTGTCTGTGAGAGGATGATTGATGTATGCATGTTGTAGAGGTGTGAAGTGTTGCAAGTATGAGCTAGTCAGGTGGTGTTGTCATTAATGTTGTCATTGATGTCAACACAGTTCAGTATGTTGTAGATTGTACATGTATGGTTGAGATGCTGGTGAGATGTTGTGAGTACATGGAGCTATCTTTATGGTGTTGCAAATATGTTGGTTTGATGATTTTCCAAGCACTTTTGAGAAAATTTAATATAGAAGAGAATTTAGAGTGATGAATGTGCTCTGGTATGTGCTTCGCATTTCTCCTATGTTGATCTTATACTTCTGCGGATTTGAAGGCATGTTGTTCATATTTTCATGGTAACATATGTTGAGTTTTAGCTTCTGGTTTGATGGTACATGAAAGTTGTGTCCACCGGTATGTGTGTTCTACCGACAGAGTCAATTTTTTATGGACTGGGAGAAATATGTTTGCTCCGTAGTCCTTTGTTGTTTCATTTCAGATTATGCGGATCTGGGATATGTCTTGTGAAGGTATTTCCCATGCTCATGTTTCATTATTTTTGTGTGTGTCTACACAATCTGAATAAACTGGTGAAAGAAATTCAATGATTTAAGCCTATTGTTTTTGCTGCGGATATATCTGGAAGGTTCTGAGATATTTCTCATGCTTAATGAAGCATGTCGCGACATCCACGTGTCATCTTCTTTTTGGGAAATGTGTGCATCAATGTTTATCTTTGTTTTCATTAGGTTTGGCTGACTTGGTGTTTACACTTCATTCGAAGAATAAAATTTAATTGAGGAAGCATGTAGAAGATTCAAGAAAATTATTTTTGGTCTTGGTTAAATGATTTTATTGGTCCACTCTTATTCCTTTCCACCACGGGAATTTTTAGTTTCCAACCTAATTGGAACTTATGAAATGGGTTATTTTGTGGCCAACCTTAGTAAATACTTTTAAGGTTAAGAATGATATAAAATAAATTTGAATTATGAAGAGTTGTATGACAACATGATGCAAAGTGACGAAAGTGTGCCATAAATATTAAGAGCAGAAGTGTGTGTGAGTGAGTTGTGATAACAATTTTTAGTGTGTTGAAGGCAGTGAGCTGAAGGTTTCTATAATCCTATGAATGTGATTTAATTGTAGTGGTGGATCTTTTGTTCTCTTTTGTATTTGTAGGCAGTGAGCCTCCCTATTAGACAGTGAGTCCTTTGTAGGTAGTGAGCCTTTGTATTTGGATAGTGAGTCCCTTTAGGTAGTGAGCCTTTGCATTTGGACAATGAATCCTTTGGGCAAAGGAGCCTTTGTATTCAGCTTATAATTTTATATTGTGAGTTAACCGGCCAATCGCGGGTTTTTCCTTTATTGGTTTCCACATAAAATCTAGTTCATTTGATTTACTTCTTTGTTATCCGTGGTTTCATGCTCATACTTCCTTAACAAAAAATAGTGTATGCTGAAGATTTCATATGATACAGCTTTTAGTTTGAAATCCTGGAGGCAACCGATTCACCCTCCTCTCAATTTTTTTGTGCTTGTTTAAAAATTAGCATAAGAGCTTGTGGTTCCTTATGTAGAAGCTTAATCTCTTAAGGAAGATCCGATGGCACACAAGTTGGAAATCCCTATGTTTAATGGAATCGACTAGATAAAGATTGGAAGGGACAGATGAAAGGATACATTATCTGTCTTGGTTTCAATAATTCGGAAGGCTATTGAGAATAAATATACACTTCCATCTGGTGGTGTTAATATTGCATATGCGATCTCTTCTTATGAATAAAATGAAAGGGTGAAGTATGAAATTTGAAATGGTTTATCTAAAAATGAGCGAATCAAGGTTAATTCTTTGGATACTGCATATGAAGTCTGGAAGAAGCTAGAAGACATGTATGAAGGGAATAAAAAAGTGAAATTGATAAAGAGGCTGGCGGAAAAGCATATATTTATAAACCTGAAAAATGGTAGATGGTGAAGAATTTACAAGTTTCTTCGTGAGAGTTGAACTGGAAACAAATGAAGTTAGAAATCAAGGAGGAAAACTATTAGATGAAGATATAATTGAGAAGATCCGGATCACTTTACTAGAATGTTACAATGACAAGATCTCTATTATTGAAGAAATGTATGATCCTAAGAAGTACACTCTGGAAGAGTTGTTCGACACCTTGCAAGCATTCACAATAAGGAAGTTTCAAAAAGACAACAAGATAGAAGAGAAGACAAAAATAACATTTAAGGCTTTGAAGATTGAAGAATCATATAGTGATGATGAAGAGTTGGAAGCAAACATCACCAGGAAATTGAAGAAAGGTACTAGAAAATATAAAGGTATGTTAGCCAAGTTAAATGTTTTAGTTGTGGTAACATTGGTCATTATGCTTTGAGATGTCTGAATAGGGCTACAGATAAAAGGAACAAGGATTATAAGGATCTAAGGATAGGAAGGATAAGAATTATAAAATTTTGTACTATGTTAAGGAAGAGACAGGTATTTTTGATAATGAATCTAAAAAATGAGGTTGATGATAGTGAATGCTTATTCTTAGCTTTGGAAAGTAAATTTGTATCCACTAACTCTGGAAAATGTGTAAGTAAGAAGGCTCTGGAGGTTAAGAAGAATAGGATGGAAGGTACTTTGGTTACCACTTTTCATGCAAGATAGATGAAGACTACCGGGTAATTGATATGGATGTTCAAATCACATGATCGAGATAAGAGGCAAGTTCACTAAACTTTGAAAAATATGATGGTGGTTTAGTCATGTTTGGTGATGATTCAAGAACTAATATTTGTGGGAAAGATTTAATTAGTTTTGATGGAGTGCACAATACTGATGATGTATATTATGTGAAGGGTTTGAGGAATAACGTTTTGAGTGTTGGTCAGATGTGTAGCAATAGTTTTAAACTTGTGTTTTAGAACAATACTTGTGAAATCGTGAGTGATCCAAAATGGAGATATGATTGTTAATGGAAGAACTCATGGAAACATCTATTAATGGAAGGGGAGATGGTCATTGTCTTGTATCTCGTCAATGAAAAGTTGGTTATGGCACCGAAGAATGGGACATGTGAACTTTGATAACCTAGTTAAGATCGGTGCTAAGGAGATTGTTCGAGGACTGCCTAGAATCACAAGACCTGCTAATGCTATGTGCAAAAGTTGTCAATTGGGGAAGTAGACAAGATGTAGCTTTAAGGGAAAAGAACATTCTACTGCTGGAATGATGGAGTTGATTCACACTGATCTTTGTGGTCCAACCAGACCTAAATCCTAATGGTGATGTGTACTTTATGTTTCTATTGATGATTATACTCTAATGATAGAGGTGGTGTGAATTCACTTCATGAATTTAAATTTACCTGAGTAGCTTTCACATGGCATAAAAAGATATTTTCTACTCCTCGGAGAACCCCACAAATGTAATCGGAGTAGTTGAAAGGAAAAAATGATAGTCTGTGAAGCTACTAGGAACTATGATGGCGAGTCCAATGTACCCAATGCATATTGGAGAGAAGAGATACATACTATTGTTTATGTTCTTAATAGAGTTCAGATCAGACACTACAACACAAAGACACCTTTTGAGCTATGGAGTGGTAAGACTCCTATTGTGAAATATTTTAAGGTATTTGGAAGCAAATGCTATATTAAAAGAGATGATGAAAATATTGGAAAGTTTTATGCTAGATGTGATGAAGGAACATTTCTTGGATACTCTACTACTATCAAGGCATACAAATGTCCTAACAAAAGGTTGAGAAAGATTATTGAAAGTGCTAATGTGAAAGTTGATGAAGACATGTGCAGACCTATTGAGATAAGTGAAGTTGAACCTAATGATCCTATATGTGGACATGTACTTGAGGAGAACAAGGAGAAGGAAGAAGAAGAGAAAGAAGAAGAAAAAGTAGTATTAGAAGAAGAAGAGAATGAAATGGAACCTGCTGCTAGGACTCCTAAATATGCATGTAAGAATCATCCGTAAGATTAGATAATTGGAGACAAGAGTGAAGGCGTAAATACAAGAAGCATAGTTGCAAGGAGGGAATTTGTGTTTACTTTCTAAAATAGAACCTAAATCTGGAAAAGAATCATGTGAAGATGAAAGTTCGATGAGAGCTATAAAAGAGGACTTGTAGCAGATAGAGAAGAATCAGACATGGGAACTAGTCCCTAGACTTGTGGACAAGAATGTGATTGGTTCAAAATGGGTGTTCCAAAACAAATTGAATGAAAATGGAGAAGTAGAAAGGAATAAGGAAATATTGGTATGAAAAGGATATTCACAAGTTGAAGGCATAGATTTTGAGGAGACATTTTCCCTTATGGCTAGAACGGAAGCTATCGGGATGTTTTTGGAATTTTTTGCACACAAGGACTTCAAAGTATATCAAATGGATGTTAAGTCAGCTTTTTTGAATGGTGAGTTGGAGGAGGAGATACATGGAGAAAACTAAATGGTTTTAGTTTTCTTCGGACAAGCCAAACATGGTTTGTAAGTTGAATAAAGAATTGTATGGATTGAAGCAAGATCCCAAAGCTCGGGTATGAAAGATCGGAAAAATATCCTGACAAAGCAAGGATCTCGACAAAGGTTCTTACTGACAACAACCTCTACTTCAAAACACAAGGTAATAAGATGTTGATTGTAGTTGTTTATGTTGATGATATCATTTTGGTGGAAATGATGGCATGTGTAAAAAGTTTGTTGAAGAAATGCAGAAAGAATTTGAGATGTCTATGATTGGTGAATTGAATTTCTTCCTTGGTCTACAAGTGAATCAAACTAACAAAGGGATATTCATTTCACAATCTAAGTATGTAAAAGAGTTGTTGAAAAATTTTGGGATGGAGGATTCTAAATTGGTTTGTACTCCTATGGTAAACTAAAATGTAAACTAAACAAAGATAATGAATCGCTAAGACCGGATCAAAGAAAATACGATCAATGATTGGCATACATTGTACCTTACTACTACTGCACCATATATTATGCATGTTGTGTGTTTATTTGCTAGATTTCAAGAAGATCCTATAGCTAACATCTTTTATGGATGTTAAAGGATATTAGATATCTTAAAGGCACACTAGATTATGGACTATGGTACCCTAAGAGTAATGATTTCACCCTGAGTGCTTATACAGATGCAGATTGGGCTGGATGTGTAGATGATTGGAAGAGTACCAATGGTGATGCTTTCTTTCTTGGTGGAAGACTAGTTGCATGGCTGAGTAAAAAACAAGACTCAGTTTCTTTATCCACTGTAGAGCAAAAAATATATTGTCGTAGCATCCTGCAACACACAAGTTTTATGGATGAAGTAATCTTTGAAAGAAATTGGTGTGGTATGTGATGAGCCTATCTCTATTTTTTGTGATAATACAAGTGTAATAAACATTTTGAATAACCCAGTTATGCATTCAAGAACAAAACACATGTCTATCAAGTATCATTTTTTGAGAGAAAAATTGTTGGAGAATGGGGTCAGACTAGAGTATGTGACAACAAAGGGAAAAATTGTAGACATATTTACTAAGGCACTTCCAAAGGATACTTTTGAGCATCGTAGGGAGAGTTTGGGGGTCATTGGCCCTCCTAACTAGGTGTGCATGAAGGTGCATCAGTCTAGTGAATTCACAAATTCTTCATTTATCTGGACTAATAAATGGGTCTACTTCGCAGGGGGAGTAGAAAAGGATTTCATTGTTGCAGTATGAGTGTACTCCTAAGGGGGAGTAATTAGAGCAGTTTCTATTTTCCATTGATGTCAAAGGGGGAGAAAAGGTTATGTGTTTCCATCAATGACAAAGGGGGAGATTGTTGCAAGTATAAGCTAGTCTGGTGGTGTTGTCATTAATGTTGTCATTGATGTCAACACAGTTTAGTATGTTGCAAATTGTACATTTATGGTTGAGATGTTGGTGAGATGTTGTGAGTACATGGAGTTATCTTTATGGTGTTGCAGATATGTTGGTTTGATGAGTTTCCAAGTGCTTTTGAGAAAATTAATATAGAAGAGAAGTCAGAGTGATGAATGTGTTCAAAATGTGCTACGGTATGTGCTTCATGTTTCTCCTATGTTGATCCTATGCTTGTGCGGATCTGAAGGAATGTTGTTGGTATTTTCATGGTAACATATGCTGAGTTTCAGCTTCTAGTTTGATGGTACATGAAAGTTGTGTCCATCGGTATGTGTGTTCTACCGATAGAGTCAGTGTTCTATGGACTGGGAGAAATATGTTTTCTCCACAGTCCTCCACTATTTCCTTTTAGATCATGTGGATCTGGGATATGTCTTGTGAAGGTATTTCCTATGCTCTGGTGAAGAGGTTTGGATTTTGGTAATCAGGAAGTCATGTTTCAGTATTTTTGTGTGTGTATGCATAGTCTAGATAGACCGGTGAAATAAATTCAATGATTGAAGCCTATTGTTTTTGTTGTGGATGTATTTGGAAGGTTTTGAGATGTATTCTCATGCTTAATGAAGCATGTTGCAGTGTTCGTGTGTCATCTTCTTATTGGAAAGCATGTGCATCATGTTTATCTATGTTTTCATTAGGTTTGGCTAACCTGGTGTTTACACTTCATTCAGAGAATAAAATTTAATTAAGGAAGTGTGTAGAAGATTCACGAATATTATTTTTGGTCTTGGTTAAATTTTTTTATTGGTCCACTCTTATTCCTTTCCACCACAGGAATTTTGAGTTGTCAGCCTAATTTAAACTTTTGAAATGGGTTATTTTGTGGCCAACCTTGGTAAATGCTTCTAAGGTTAAGAATGGTAAAAATAAAGTTGAATTGTGAAGAGTTGTATGACAGTGTGATGCAAAGTGATGAAAGTGTGCCACAAATCTTAAAAGTAGAAGTGTGTGTGAGTGAGTTGTGATAGCAGTTTTCAGTGTGCTGAAGGTAGTGAGCTGAAGGTTTTTGTAATCTTGTGAATGTGCTTTAATTGTAGTGGTGGATCTTTTTTTCTCTTTTGTATCTATAAGCAGTGAGCCTCCCTATTGGACAGTGAGTCCTTTGTATTTGGATAGTGAGTCATTTGTAGGCAGTGAGCCTTTATATTTGGATAGTGAGTCCTCTTTTGGGCAGTGAGCCCTGGGTAGTGATCCTTTGTATTCAGTTTATAATTTTTATATTGTGAGTTGACCATCACTGCAGTTTTTCCCTTATTGGGTTTCCACATAAAAATCCAGTGTTCATTGAGTCGATTTACTTTTTGTTATCTGTGTTTCATGCTCATACTTAACAACAAAATAGTGTGTTTAAAGATTTGATAAGTGATAAAGTTTTAAGTTTGAATCTCTGTGACAACTAATTCACCCCCCCTCTTAGTTGTTCTACACCTATTTAACACGAATTCATACACTTGCAGAGAAGTGTTTCGTATAGTATGCTTCACCGAAAATGAACTCTAGCACAAGGAAGGTGCATTCCATCTTAGTTCAACCTTTTGGTACTAAACCATACTCTATTTTGTAATCATTTTCAGGTAGTGAGCCTTTAAGGATAGTGTGTCCTAGCAGTGAGCCCTTGTAATGTTCTATATCTGAATATATTATATTGTGAGTTAATCCTCGCTACAATTTTTCTCATTTTTGGGTTTTCCACATAAAGTTCTAGTGTTGATGTGTCTTATGATGTCATGTTCTTTTCAATGTCTTCATTCTTATTTGTAGTCAAATATGCTTTAATAATTGGATGGTTTATAGTTGAATGGTTTAATGTAATATTGATTCGTCCCCCCCTCTCAGTATTCTAGGTGTTCAACAACTAGTAAATATATCCACATAAATATATTTTTTGACCTTTCAATTATTAGCCAATTATGGAGACAAATGAAATATGGTTTTTTCCATGCAAGAAACTTCTCTATATTCTACAAGTATGAGAAACACTAGAAATAATATTTAAAGAAAATAATCATATTTGAGAACATACAAGACCAAAGGACATAGTTCATTTCAGTAGAGAAAGATTCATCCTTCACTCTACTGATAAACCTTATATTTATAATCCACTAAGTTTTCCTTGAATTTTTCACATAGCTACCATCTATCTCAATCTCTATGTCAAGTATTACATTCTTCTAGAAGTATGCCATTTTTCATTAATTTTTTTGTAATAAACCCAATCTACCTTTAGGGGTTAAATTTAATGGTTGGGAAGATAAATTTTGTTGGAAGAATGAAGAACATCTCATTTTGTAGATTTTGTGTTGTCATTGATGTCACCATGATATATGAGTTGCAACTGCAAGTTCAAGTTCCAACTTGTTCTAGTATTCTGAACCAGTATCTGAACCGGTATGCAGTTACTATCCTCCAGTATTTCAGTCTGCTATTCTTCGTTGTTGATTATCCTTGCTTGCGGTTTTGGGAAATGGTTTTTGGATGTTGAAAGGCTATATGTTTAGAATCTTGTGTGCACAGGTACTTGTATGATGAGTTGGCATTACTCTGTTGTTGCTTTTTGCTATTAGGTCTATCTCTAGCTGACCTAATGTATAGTTGATGTTGTAATGAATTAATTTTGTTGTGCACATGTATGAATGACCTATCTTATGTCTATGCCAACATGTTGTACTGTGCTACATGCTTGGAATTTTTTTAGAAAATTTTGTGAAAGTTTGAAGCTGATAGTTGATTTTTGGTGAATAAGGGTTGCATCTAATTAGGCCAAACTAATTGATGCTTACAAATGTATCAGATATATATGTTGGAAAATTTTGAGATTGTTGGTGAATTGAGAGAGAAGCATGGTGCGAGTGTGAAGCGAAGTATGTGAAAATGATGAAGTGTGTTAAGTCAATTTATTGAGCAACAAAGGAACTGAATCAACACTTGTTAGGTGTACATTATCAGTTCATCTTCTAGTTTTAAGCCATTTTGTCATTGTATTTCTATAGGTAGTGAGCCTCCCATTTTGGACAGTGAATCCTGGTAGTGAGCCACCCTTTTGTAATATCTTATAACCCATTATATTATATTGTGATCCAACTCTCACTATTTTTTTTTACCATTTTGGGTTTTCCACGTAAAAATATTGATGTTCATGTGTTGTGTGCTTTCATGTTCTATTAATTCTCTTGCTTATCTTTACTGTTATATGCATTGGAGTGATTGTATGGTATTTTCCCAATAAGTTTAAGAAGATACCAATTCACCCCCCTGCCACTGAGTATCTTGGGTATTCAACAATTGGCATCAGATCTGGGTTCCTTCGAAGAATCATAACAACTTGAGGAAGATCTTGAAGATTGAAAAAATGGATGATAAAGAATAACTATGGGCTGCTCTTGAAGATCTTGACAAGGCTGAAAGTGAAAACATAGATTTGAAATAAAATCTTGATAAGGCAAATGAATGTGTTCAAAAATTGAAAGAGCAATTGAGGAAGTTCAAAGAAAGACATAGAGAAGTAAGTGAGAAGTTGAAACAATCTAATGAATAGGTTAATAGATTGAAGGTGCTAGTGGAGGAAATGAAAATTATTGAAGAATGTCTGAATATTGTGGTGCAAAGAAAGAATGATGAACACACTAGACATGAACAAGAAGTTGTGAACTTGAAAGTAGATTTGGAAAAAGAAAATCTCTGTGAAAATAATTTCAAATCTAGCTCTGACAAGCTTGTTGAGTTGATTGCAAGGAAGAAACCAAGTAAATACAAAGGTGGTTTGGGAAATGAAGCAAGTGAAAGCTCAAAGTATAATCAAAAGACTCAAGATAAAGGGATCAGAAATGCAATCCAAGGAACTTTGCTAGGAGACTGCCTATCAGACAACCAAATGCTCAAAGATACCCATCCTCCAATGGTGTTTTCTTTTTGTGTAATAAATTTGGTCATAGGACAATTGAGTGCAGAAGTAGAATGAATCAGTTTTCTAGTTCCTTCTCTGGACAATGTTTTGCATGCAAGAAAGTTGGACATAGAGATAGTGAATGCAAAACTTAGATGATGAATTGGTCTAATGGAAGAAGAATGAATCAATTTTTTGTTGGCTACTACTATACATGTAACAATTTTAGAAATAAAGAAAATAAATGAAGATCAAGGGTTAATGGAGGTCAAACAAATCAGAGAAATGTTGTTTGCTACAATTGCAACAAACTGGGACATATTTCAAGAGTTTGTAGAAGTAAAAAGGAAAAGTAGTCTACTCTGGTAAAGAAGAATGAATCTGCGAAGAAAATTGAAAAGAATGAGGTTAAGCAAGAAATGAACAAGATATGGAAAAAGAAAGAAGAGCCTAAAATATCATATGCGTCTTTACCCCCATTCGATGTAGACAATTCCTCTAGGAATTAGACCTAGCATGGTCTTAAGGGGAGCTTTAACAAAAAAATATTCAAACCCCCTGAATGTTTGGCATATCAATCTTTGGCACGAGGATATGATGTAAATAATGAGAAGGAAGAGGTTATGCAAAATAAATTGGAAGAAAAGATGGAGACATGATCATTTGCAAAGAAAATTAGGGTTTTTTTTGCAGTGAAGAAGGGTTTTTAGTAGCTTTTTAAAATCTCTCATATTTAATGCGAATTAGGGAAAATCATTGGTTTATAAATTTGATTGTTAAGGAATTTTGATCACTTTTGCATTTGAAGAAATTGGAGAGCAATTTGGAGTGTGAGTTGTGCAAACCCTAGTTCTGGTCTTTTGTGAAGAAAATGTATTTTGCTTATCTGTGCTATTGTGGGTTTGTGAGAATCGCTTTTTTTAAAATCATTTGAGCTTGATTTGTGGAGAAATGGAAACCCCTATAGTTGTTAATGTGTTGGAAAGACCTAGGCCGTCGTATAGGAAATATTATATGAAGGTTTTCGAAGATGACCCTCTGGGCACCTTCTCATCTATTCCTCACAGGGTTATGCCGACAAAAGATACATGAATGTACATTCAAGTAAAGAATGAGGAATAGAATCATGGTAAATTGATAGACATTTGGTAGAATGAGCTTACTAGAGATGATTTCTTGGTAAAACCTGAATATTCAAATTTTTTTTGTGAAGAAATTGGATAGATGGATTTACTTTCCTAATTTTAGCTATGTTGTTGATGACAAGTATGTAAAATGAGCTCTCAATATAATGCATGATTAATTCTTGTGGACTGAAAGACCCCATCTAATAACCAAGGAAGTAATTAAGGTTGTTATCAAACTTTGTGATACCATATTGGTACCCATGTTGAAAGCCATGAAGAATGAAGTGGTGATGGAACTCACAGGAGCCACATATGAAAGGAGAGCTCTAACTACAAAGCTTATCACAAATCCTACTGCGAAGTATGTTGCAATAATTATCGGACATAAAATATACTTCACTAACAAAGAGAACTCTATATCTGCTACATCGATTTATACTAGTTTTGATATGGAAGTTAATGGTG
>VDFB02123216.1:0-12991 GCA_007258455.2 Sequoia sempervirens | reverse complement strand
AAAACTCTGATGCAAATCCGGCATGCAGATATATGTACACTGATCTAAAATGAAATGCAACTAAAATGAAGTAAACCAATCATTGAGCCTTTTGGTAGCTTTCTTGGATCATCATAGAGCGTTAAAATTTTGGAAGTATGTACAAGCATCATAGGGTAAATTAGCACCAATGATGACCTAAGTACAACTTTCATGATTTTGATATAGCAAGCAAACATAAGCATCGAGGTATAATTGAACCGAGATGACCTGAGCATTTCTTGCATAAATAGACAAAGACTAACCACCGTTTGATGCAAATGTGGAACTTTCATTGATGATATTGCTTTGGAAATCATGTCTCGCAACATATTTGCAATAGATAGATAGTTAACCTCAAGACAACAGACAAAGAAAAATCATCCTCTTTCCTTGCCACTCTAGTTCAGTACATCATCGAGTGTACTCCAAAGAGATGATATCGAAATTCAAACATTATTTATATTTTAGATCATCTAGATATGAATCATGATATGGTACCTGTTGAAAACTGTTGTGACATGGATCGATGATTGGATAGTTTGTTCATGTGATTTGATTTGGTTGTGTGTTTTCCTGATTGGATTTGATATCTTTGTCTAGTTGTTTCTAAAAGTTGATTGCCCCCAGTATGTCAACGTTTTCCCCCAGTATTGACACAACTTGCTGGAATGAATATGTACAATAATCAAGCCATGGTAAGACTTTATCATTCTAGGCAAATGATGATAGCATGATGCTGGTATGGACCTAAGATGAAGGGAAAATGCATGAAAAGGAAAGCTGAAAAGCCAAGTGCAGAATATGAACTAATAGATGGAGAGTTACAAATAGCGTCTGTTTGCTAGATTTTCACTATTTGTTTTTATTGCATTTTTCATGTCAATAGACTGCCTGTTGTCAAGTTTTCACCCTATGACGCTTTTGTTTTAGGACTTTTCGCTATTTTGAATTTTCTTTGTGGACTTTTCTCGCTATTTTTGAATTTTCTTTGTGGACTTTTTTCTCATTGTTTTGACCTTTTCTTCAGATCCTTTTCTTGTCATGGATTTTTCTCGTGACTTTTCTCATTGCTTTTGAATTTCTTCAGACTTTTTTCATTGCTTTTTGAATTTCTTCAAGATTTTTCCTGAATGATGATAGCTGACTTAAACATAATATTTCTTGAGGTGCATGTTGTTGATGGGTTCTTCAAATAGGTCCCCTTCTGGAATTGATAGTTTTTAAGCTCTTGAATCGTAGACAGCGATAACCACATAAGGATCTAGCCAATTTGGTTCAAATTTTCCTTTCTTTTCTCTATCTTCCTGATTTCGTGGGTTTTCTTTCAAAACTAGATAACCCACCTGAAAGGTACGTGGCTTTACTTTGTGGTTGTAACTGCGAGACATCATCTGTTGGTATGTTTTCAAATGGTCAACTGCTCTTTGTCTCTTTTCATCTAGGAGTTCTAGTTCTTGGAGTCAGGAAACTATATATTCATCATCTGTTGTGAGACCTTTCAGTGATACTTTGAGTGATGGGATTTCAACTTCTAGAGGAAGAATGGCTTCTACTCCATAGACAAGAGCAAATGGTGTCACTCCCATTGGAGTGCGGACACTGGTTCTGTAAGCCCATAAGGCGGGATTGAGTTGAACATGCCAATCTTTCCCGACATCATTCACAGTCTTCTTCAAGATTTTCAAGATTGTTTTATTTGAGGCCTCTGCTTGGCCATTTCCTTGTGGATAGTAAGGTGTTGAATATTTGTGTTGAATTTTAAATCTCTCACAAATTTTATCCACATCTTGATTCTTAAAAGGTTGTCCATTATCTATAATAATGGAGTTAGGAATGTCATACCGACATATGATATAGTTCAGTATAAACGATGATATTTGTTTGCCAGTAACTTTAGTCAGAGGTACTGCCTCAATCCATTTGGTAAAATATTTTGTGACTGTGATGATGAACTTATTCCCATTTGATGATGAAGGATGTATCTTACCTACTAGATCTAACCCCCATTAGGAAAATGGCTAGGTTGGCGTGAATGGTTGTAATTCTTGTGCAGGAGCATGAATGAGATTCCCATGAATCTGGCATTTTGAGCATGTTTTCACAAAAGTGAATGATTCCCTTTCCATTGTAGGCCAATAGTAACCCATTCTAATCAGTTTCTTAGATAAGGTCAGTCCACTCGAATGAGTACCACAAATGCCACCATGAACTTCTTGTAAAGCTTTGTCAGATTCATCACGTTCAAGACATCGAAGTAAAGTACCATCAAGACCATGTCAATAAAGGGTGTCAATGAAGCAGGGTGGGGAAGGAGAAGATTGGCAAATAAAATTTTGCTTTTGGTTACGGGATAAGTCAGGTGGTAAAATGTCATCTTTTAGGTAGGCATAAATCTTTCCATACCAAGGTGAATCAGATCCTACCAAGTGGCAAATGATTTGGCTTTCGGGTGTGTCATAGGTGTGTAAATAATTGCTCCACCATAAATTCATGGAAATCGAAGTTTTGGAAGTCGTAACAATGTGATGCGTATCGTAGCTACGCATGCCTTTGTTATCAAGCCTTTGGAATTTCTGTGCGGAATTTGATGTGTCCACAAAGTACTCTCTTTGAAGTCATCGAATTCATCTTTTATATGGGCAACAATTCTATCATCTTTGGCTCTTGGATATTCATCATTGACTGATAAATGACCAACCGGTTGCCATACACATGGGGTTCTGATCTTCCATTCCAAATGCAATTCCAAAATTCGGGTGATGGAATACTCATGATTCAGCCTGTTGTCGGGTGCATGAAACATCGCACCATATGATCGAAATGGTGTTCCCTTTGAGGGGCGACTTGCAAAAGCATGCTTGCCCCTCGATCCATGCTGAGTGAAAGAAATCCATCAAAAATTATGGGCACCATGTCGCTTGATCTCAAGTAAAGAAAGACATCAACATCCTGAAATTCAATGCGCATGGATGGTATAAGTTTGGTGCTGGTGCTTCAACTAGCTGATCACAATAACTGGCCCTTGATTGCCTCAGTAATTACCATAATGGATGTCAAACTCACTCAGAATCATTATCCATTTTGCTAACCTTCTTGTCAATGATGCTTTGCTTAACAAATATTTGAGTGGATCAATCTTTGAAACCAAATTGATCGTATGAGTTAACATTTAATGCCGAAATTTTTGTGAAGCAAAGACTACTGCTAGACAAGCCTTCTCGACGGTAGTGTAGCTGAGCTCATGACTTGTGAGTGTTCTACTGATGTAATAGATTGCACGTTCTTTTCCTGTGGAGTCTTCTTGCACTAGCAATGCACCCAAGGATGTTTCTGTTGCTGCAATATATAAGATCAATTGTTTGTCTAGATTCGGTGGTACTAGAACTGGTGGAGTCATTAAGTATTGTTTGATTTGTTGAAAAGCCAATTCACACTTGTCATCCCACTTGAAAGGAACATTCTTATGCAGTAGATGTGTGAATGGTAGACTCTTGTCAGCTAGTTGTGCAATGAATCTACGGATAGACTGAAGCCGTCCCTGTAATGATCTTAATTGACTGATGTTCTTTGGGGGAGGCATTTCCATGATCGCCTGAACTTTAGCAGTATCTACTTCAATTCCTTTTTTTGACACGATATACCCTAAGATCTTTCCAGATGTGACCCCAAAGACACATTTCTTGGGATTGAGATGAACTTTGAATTTCTCCAGTCTTGCGAATATCTTGGACAATATTTCTAGATGTCCTTCTCTGGTGTATGACTTTGCCAATATGTCATCTACATAATCTTCCATGACTGTATGCATCATGTCATGAAAAATCGTAGTCATGGCTCTTTGGTAGGTATTCCAGTTTCTTCGTAATCTAAGGCATTAAGCATTCCAACGTTAGTTCCCATGGGTATGTAGTTGTTTTCCCCGTCTTCGATGTAATCTTGATTTATTGTAAACCAAAAACCATCCATTAATGTAACATGGTATGCAAATCAACTATAGTGTCAATGCGTTGGAAGTGGGAAGTCATCCTTTTTTAGACATGCTTTTATTAAAGATCCTCGGGAATTTGTGCACACTCTGACACTTTTATCTGGCTTGGATACATGAACAATGTTGGAGATCCACTCTACATAATTGATCGATCTTATGAAGCCCACATCAAGGAGTTTTCTTAGTTCTTCCTTAACTAATAGTGCCACATGGGGGTGCATCTTTCTGAGTTTTTGTTTGATAGGCTTAACCCCTGGTTTGATGGACAAGTGATGCATGATAAGGTCAGGATCAAGACCGGGCATGTTCGCGTAAGACCAAGAAAAGTTGACTTGATTTGTTTTTAGAAATTCCATGAACTCTGGTATTTCTTTTTTTGTCATTGATGCAGCCAACTGTAAAATCCTTGGTTTGTCTGAAGTTTCAAGATTGATAGCATTTTTAGGCTCAATCAAAATAGGTGATCGCTCATGATAATGCTCGGGGAGAGTGTCAAGATTCCCATCGTCTGGTGCCTTAAAAAGGTTTTCACCATCCGATACGCTCTTTATTTTATCTTTTGTTTGATCTAATACTGCCAGATTCTGGTTTTCACCATTAGATCTTTTGTTTTTAATTCTATTTTTGCAGCTGGGAGAATTGACACCCTCCTGGTCAAAAACCTTATGTTGAAAATCACTAGTGGAACAATCATTTATGTCTTCTGCGGAAAGGAAGTTTACAATAGCTTCATCACTTGGAAACATTGGTATGTTGATAGGTTCGGATGAATCCAAATCAATGAGATCGGGATAAATCAAAGGTATAGGGTCATTGGGTTGTGTGAAATCGGCTATGGTTATGGTCATAATGGAGTTTATCGTAGGATCTGAGGTATGAGGTAGGTCAATGATGGTACTGTCCTCATGATAATCTTGTTAGTTTAGATCTGACTCAGTATCACTAGAATCATAGTGATTTCATAGTTCAGACTCTTGTGGTTGGGTCTCTGAACCTTGACCTTCAATTAGAGTTGGGGCATACTGGTGTATTACATCATCCTCTTTATCCCTCTAGAACTCATCATTGTAAATGGTATCCCATTCATATTCAATAGAGTCTGTGTCAGAATTGTTATCCAAGAAGTTCTAAACCGTTGCCACGCATGCTTCTCGTGAATCTGAGCCTTCTTGCAACGCGAAAATAGTGCCATGCGATTGTTTGGATGTGCTTTCTTTTGAGTGAGTGTCATAACATAATCCAGTTTTCTCTTTTGCAGCGAGTCCTTGGAGGTGAATAGGTTCAACTACTCCTTTCCTTTTTTTGATAGGACCTTTATCATAACCCATCTTCTGCATGATTGAATACCCTTTTCCATATTTGTCTATGGGTAATTTGACATTACAAATTGCTTCATCTTCATCTTTATAGAGCTAGTTTATAATTTATGTATCCTTAGGATCTTCCATGGGGAATTTCTCTTTGATGAATCGTCCATTAAACTTTGTGATTGGCTCTGTTGGTGATTGCTTTGATGTTGTTGCTGCTGATACTTGATGTTCTGTGATAGACGGTTGTCCATGTGATCGAGGTGACATAGGTAAATTGGCAAGACAAAGAGAATATTCTCCAACTCCATGGTCTTTGAATTTCAATTTCTTGTCAAAACTATTGGTTACTTGATTGATTTGTGTGTCAATCTTTAGAGAAGTACAAGCATGAGTTTCTCGATTGTTAGGAACCAAAGTATCTTGACTAGCTTTTATGTTGGCACAAGTTTGAATGTTGGAATTATCAGCTAATATCATGATTTCCTCTCCATCATAAGGGAACTTTAAACATTGATGATAGGTTGATGGGACAGCTTGCATTTTGTGGATCCAAGGACGACCCAATAAGATGTTGTATGCTAGATCACGATCCAACACTTGGCAGAAAGTATTTTTGATAACAGGACCCACTCTAATTGGCAGCATGATTAGACCCTTGGATGCTCTTTCTTCATCATCATAAGCTTTAATGGTGATCTTTCTTCTGAAATCAATGGAGTCCTCAGAAAATCCTAAGGCTTTAACCAATTTCATGGTATAGATATTGAGACCAGCACCTCCATCTATTAGAACTTGTCTAACACAAAATTTGTGGACCATGACTTCTAAGTACAATGATGAGTTGTGGGGATGAGTTATGGAAACATCATCTTTTTTAGAGAATGAGAGGCAAGTGGGTGAGGACAAGTGTCCTACCATGGCCTGAAATTGGTCTACATCCAAATCAGTGTATACAGTTGTTTCAAAGAGGGCTTTTTCAAGAATTTCCTTATGCGTTGGGGAAATTTTTAAGAGCTCAAAGATAGAGATTTGAGCAGGAGTTTTCCGAAGTTGGTTGACCAAATCATATGAATGTTGAGGTGGAGGTTCAGTGGATTTCGAAGAGGTGCCCTTTAAGACAACCTTAGCTTGCGCCCTCGTTGTTGCATTAACTTCTCTATATTCTGTCTTGTTGACTTTGATGACATTTACCCGCTCATCGTCTGTATAGAGATGGTTGATTATATGATCATCATTGACATGATTCACATTTTTTTTAGAAGACTCACCCTTTTGATAGTTGGGCAAAGGGTTACGAAATGCTTGGTGTTTTGCATTTGATTGTCGATGTCCTTCTACTGTAATGATGTCATTGTCGATTAAGTCTTGAATGGTATTTTTCAATGCTTGACAGTTGTTTGTACGATGACCTTTACAATGATGATAATCGCAATAGTATGCCTCATTCCATGATGGAGGTTTTACACTGGGTTCATAGTTTCGTTGAGGCAGAAAAGTAATGACATTTTTGGCCATCAACTCTTTGAATGTGGATTCCAAAGATTGACCCAATGAAGTGTAAGTTCTTCTATTCGAGAAGAATGAAAATTGTTGTGGAGTTGTATTTGAGGTATTCCCTAAGGAGTTTTTATTGTTATTGGTTCCTCGGTAACCTTGATTTTTGGCAGTCCCTTGATTGGGCGTAGAGTTTTGATTCACATTGTTTCTCAAAGGAGGATTGTTTCCTTGATTTGCTACCAAGTTGACATTGTTGTTGCGTTGAGTATCTGGAACACCAAGGACAAATGGCTTGGTCGAGACCTGATTTGCATCAACAACACCATCATTCACCATATTTTTGTTGCGAGTCCAGAATTTAGACTTGTCCTAATTATTGTGATGATTGTATGAGCTAGGATTATCTTTGTCAAGTTTTATTGTTCCTCTTTTGACCAACGCACCTTCAATGATTATAGCATTTTCAATTAGTTTCTCAAAAGAGGTAGGACAATGTAAATTTAAATGATAGCTCATTTCTGAGTTCAAGCTGTTTATGAAGGTAACCATCTTTTCCTTTTCAGGAATAGGACGCAGATATCTGGCGAACATTCTTCTCCATCTCTGAAGAAAAGTAATGAAAGATTCACCAGGTTTTTGTGCAACTTTATAGAGATCTATCATGGTGATCTGATGTTGTATGTTGTAAGTATATTGTGATATGAACAAGTTGATTAATTCCTCAAATGTCTTGATGGGAGGTGTAATCTTTGATAGCCATTCCATAGAGTGAACTCCAAGGCTCCTAGGAAATAATAGCATTAAGTAAGTGTCTTCGTGAGCAAATTCTAATGTCATGTTTCAGAAATCTTTAACATGATTGATTGGATTTGATTTCCCATTATAGCGATCAAATTTTGACATTTCACAATGTTTGGGAAATGGAATCATGTTGAGACTTCGATCGAAAGGATAAGGACAAATGTCCTCAAGAGTATATTTCTTTATGGTGTTTCCCCCTTGTAACTCTTTAACTTGTCCTTTAAGTGCTTTAATTTCTTGAGTCAAAGCACTAAGATTAGATGGGGGTTTTTCTTCAGGTTTGTTCTTCAAAATCTCAGTATCAAAGTCATGTGGCAATTTAGCTCCTTGGTCAGCTAGATAGAGGAAATATTTTTCTTTATCGCGTTGCAAGATCTTTTCTATGGCCTTGTGAAATTTTCGATCTTGCTCAACTTCTCTAAGGTGGCGTTCATCCTCATGTTCATCATCACTATCGACAGTAGTATTGTTTATGGCTTTGTACTTGTGGAAGGGATTTTCTTCTTTGATATCCATGTCGTTGTTGAAAAGTGGATTATGACTCATACTGTAGAGAGGATTACTGGTTTCACCTTCTTC
Source organism: Sequoia sempervirens (assembly GCA_007258455.2). NCBI lineage: Eukaryota > Viridiplantae > Streptophyta > Pinopsida > Cupressales > Cupressaceae > Sequoia > Sequoia sempervirens. The sequence goes on along the minus strand of VDFB02123216.1, from coordinate 4,795 downwards.
TTGAGTGCTTTGAGTATGACCTTCTTGTTGGTTTTCCTCCCTCAATTTGATGTATTGAGACCTTGTGAAGATAGGCATGTTATTTTGAAGAAATTTTCTAAACTTAGATCACAGTTTTGATGAGTGCGACAATGATGCTATTTTGATCTGATAAGATGGGAATCTTATGATATGATCAAAGATGTTTCCTAATTCTTGATTATGGCTTCCGATGATGAAGGATGTCAACATCCTATTGGGGAAGTTGAATCACTAATCAGAAAATTTGTTTTGGAAGATGCACTCTAAAAGATTTGATCTTTGTTTTTGAAGGAAGAATTCAAGATCATTGGAGGATTTGACTAGGACGTGAGGAATACTCAATAGCAGTTTGTGGTATATTGTCAAACTCAAGAGGTTGATTAAGATTATTCCATTGAGATAGAGCTAATCTTTGATAATAAGCTTGAGAATCCAAGGGATCTACAACATACTCGTCAGTGAACCCCCTAACGAAGTCTTGGTATCTATGAAGAAATCCATGAAAATGAAGCAAGACGTGACGAATTTTGTACAAAACTTTTCTTCTTTGCAATGCCTTCTTGTACCCTAATTGTTTCTTGGGTTTCTTGATTCTAGTGGAAATTGATTTCTTGACAAACTTTGTTGATTTCCACTTCCTAAGCATGAGGATAAATGTTGAGAAAGTTATTGGACCAAAGATGTATTTTGAAAGTTTTCAATTGTTGTTCTTCATGTTCATTTCGGATGATCTTTTATCTGAGTTAATGTAATGGAAGACACAACAAACATTCTGAAAGACAGTTGTTGTTAAAACCCTATACTAACATCAAGTGTTTGATCAAGAACAATGTTTTTCAGCAAATGTTTTCACAGGTTTAGCACATGAAAGACAAATTCAGATAGACTCACTCTTAGTACTCAAGTAGGTCATTCTAGTAATCAATAGCCCACATCTTAGAACTGCGTCGACTCACACAGCCATGTCACCCCCGAAAGGGTGCCCATGTTTTTGTCTTTTCTAGGTACGTACTCAGAGTGACGGAAGTGGATACCGGATCTCCCGAGCAAACAATCCTTGGCAGTTATATGGTGAGTATCTTGGGGGCAGATTCTTCCCTCCCCTTGCACTGTGATTATTAGAATGTTTGGAAACTGACTTGGTTGGCTACTACACTAGGTTTGTAGTAAGGTTTTCCATTCGGTGCGGCAATAATAAACTCCCTCAGGAGACCTACCAACCTTTAGAACAAAGGCTTTGGGGATGGTTATCTTGCACACTACCGGTAAAAGAGGGTTTCCCCAGATTTACTTTAAATTTTATAGCGGGGTGGAATAGTCTGGCTTTGACTTGAACCCACTTGAGTCGTTCCCGTAGGTGGGGTGAAAGTACTTTTCCCACTACCTGTAGGGCCTCTCTTAAAGGATGTAATGGTTACGAAATTCGTACTAAAATTGAAAAGGCAAGTCCGGTATTCTCGATCACCCGCCTATGTGGCAGCATAGACCTATTTGCCGCCGCAGCATGCGTAAAACAAATATTCTTTTAAAACCCAAATCAATGAAGACCAATCTGGCGAAGATATTGCTTCACCAAAACAAGCTCGGGTCCCACCCTTTAACAAGAAAATCATCAGGGAGCGGGATAAGTTCTTAACCTATCAAGCTTCATTTTTAAGTTCCATGCCTATCCTAGGGGATTGATCATTTTATCCGTGATAAGGACTATCCTAGGGTTGCTTCTTTTTAAATCAGAGAATTTTGTCCTCACAGCTGCATCGTAATTCTCGAATTTTTGTTACAACACCGGGATGTAATAGAAACCCGACCTTAGCCCCGCGTCAAACAAAACTTAAAAGCGTAGAAACAGACCTTAAAAGTGTAAAAACAGACCTTAAAAGTGCTAAAACAGACCTTAAAAGCGTTGAAACAGACCTTCAAAGCGCTGAAACAGACCTTAAATGCGCCAAAACGATCCTTAAATGCGCTAAAAGAAGACTGAACTACAGAAAAATAGGCTCGAGATGCATAGAAACAGACAACAAATGCGCTCAAACACACCTTAAAAGCGCTGAAACAGTCATTAAATGTGCCAATTTAATAAATAGAAGAATGAAATGCCCTAAATGTGCTATTTTGTCCCTCGTAAGTGCTAAAAGAATCCTCAGAAGCACCGAAACAGTCACCAAATGCGCTAGAACACCTGTGAAAAATAGAGAAATTACAGTCCCAGAAGTGTCGAAAACTTCAGATGCGCTAAAACGTGGAATTTTTCGAATGTCGAACTCACAATGCGGAAACCTGCCAGAAAACTCTACGAGAAAATATTAAAATCGGGGCATAGGCCCCACGGTGGGCACCATTTTATGTGTGTGTGAAATATAGGATCAAATCTAAATTAAATTCAACAACACAATCAATAAAACATTAAATCAAAGAAGCTTAAAAGAAGATTAAACAAATTATCAAACTCTTATCGCAACTTCTCCAAAGTCATCTTATTGTTCTCTATCTCCAACATTTCGTCTTTGCTCAAGTTGCTCTCAAATTTGAAATGCCAAGCTCAACGAAGTAGGCTACTAAAGAATGAGATTAAAAATGCATACTAATGCTAAATACAAGCATAAAGAAATATTACTACAAAACGCCAAAATTATGAATGTAAGTGTATGTTGTATCTTTCCGTGGTTGTGCCGAAAACCAGCGCCTTTGAGCCCTGCAATCGCATTTTATAGAGTTTTTCAAAGATTTCAATTAGCTGGTTTGGTCAACGGCTATGATAATTCCTGACAGATCAAACGGTTGAAGATAGATGAGATTGAAGAGAAAATAGAAGAAAACGAATAAAGCCAGATTTTTCCATTTTAATGGAAGAGATAAGATGAGATGATTTAAAAATCATCTTTTTAGAAGAAAAAAATAGAAAGATTATGATAAGATAAATAATGAATTATCTAATTCAATTATTTATTTATGAGTGCATGTTCATTTTTCTTAAATAAATAAATATTTAATATTTTGAGGAAATCGTACATTTCACAATTAAACGTAATATCTACCAAGGATTTGAAGAAAGTGTATTATCTTAATTAAATAAAATATTTAATTAAATTTGAAAGAATGAAATTAATTAAATAAAAGTATTTAATTAATTAGAGGAAATTTTTAAAATAGAAAGAAAAGAGATTTAAATTTAATTCAAAAGATTTAATTAAATTCAAAAGATGATAATTAACTTAAATAAATAAAATGTATTTATTTAATTTAATCAAGTAGAATGTGGAATAATTAAATAAAATAGATCTATTTAATTATTGTGGGAGAATAAAATGAATGAATACTATAATTAAATTGATTAAATTTAATTACGTATAGAAGACTTTTAGAGGAATTAATTAAATAATAAATATTTAAGTAAATGTCAGGAATAATTAAATATGACCAATTTTATGCATATACAACATTGTCCTCAATTCAATCAATACAAAAATATGATTGTTCTCTCACATTAATTGCATAAGGCCTACTACTCCCCATTGTCATGATTTGATACAGATTTCTAATACCATGAATTGCTTGACAATTATAAGGATTTGATCAATCAATATCTGTTTAAATTCAAACTTGAAAATTCAATTTGAAATCATGTATGTACTTGAACTTTGAAATTCAAATTTTTAACAAATTTTGACTAGGCATGTACCTGTAACTTCCCAAAACTACCATGTGTTGTATGTTGAGTTGCAAGCAAAAAAATGACTTTTGCACCATTCAACAATTTTGTTTGCATTTCGTATGGCATTACCTACAAGTTACACACAAGTTGGACAATTTGTCACCTATTACTTTCAAGGAACTTAAAATAATTTAATTTAATTTTTAAATATATATATATCTAATCTTTTAAAAAATATCAAGCTAAATTGGACATATATATATATATGGTGAAAACTTTACATACCAGCAAGTTCATGTTGATGAAGTGAACGCTTCACACATGCTCCTGCTCCATCGTGCTCTCCTTTACCATGTCCACTCTCATAAAAATTCCACAAAAATTTGGTGTTGCGTCTAGCATGTTGACTGCTTAACCAAACAAAGGCTTTTGCAGACTTAAATTGTCTTATGAAGTTATAAATAATTAAACACTTGAAAACCAAATTAGCTTCAAAAAAGTAATTATATATATAGATTTAAGCAATTAAACAATTTAAGTATCAAAGTTAAAAGTAAATATAAATTAAATAAAAATAATTTAAAAAATAATGTACTTACCAGCACATCCATCAGACCATATCCAATGTTGTTCTTGATTTATGCCATGTCATCTTAGGTCTTCAAAAAAAAAATTGAAACAGTGAGCTACATAGCTTCTATCATGATTTGTATCATCACTGATATAAAAGTGAACCTCTTTGATGATAATTCTATCATCTTTGCTACTTTGTATTCCATCGACCGCTAACTCTACATTCATGTAGAAAACTTGCATGAAGATTACAACTTGCTCTAAATGATAATATTGACTTTGGATCTCAGTTTGAGGACTAAATGTATAGTTCTTAGAGAAATCTACAATAGAGAGAATACAACCTGGTGGAAAATAATTCTTTGAAAAACGAAATTGCTTAGCTTGCCATCTTGCACCATGATAATGCTAGATATGTGGATATATGATATTGTGAAATTTACTCATGAATTCATTGTAAGGCAATCCACTCTCTTTGAGAACAATTTTTGGCCTCAACTCCTGACTTAATTAAGTATGTCTCATATTCAAATCTCTTCCAAGTAA
>VDFB02123215.1:0-36802 GCA_007258455.2 Sequoia sempervirens | reverse complement strand
GTCATTGTGCAAGTAAATGTTTTTGTCTTTGTCGCACAAGTGATCTTCCTTGCTGTGCGAGGTATCCCTTTCGCAGCACAAGCAGTCTCTTTGTTATGCAAGGTATTCTTTGTTGTGCAAGCACTCTCTTTTGTTGTGCAAGTGAATATCTGCCACAAATAGGATTGTCGGGCTGCCCAAACCAGTTTATTTCTGACAAGTGAATAGGACACCAAGATCTACACAATGACTCGACATAAAAACACTCCAAAGTGAGAATAAAGTTCCAAATAGGTTATGTTTGTTTCATAACAAAAAAAGGCATTGTTAGAGAGTTGGTTGGAAAGCTAGACTACTTAGAGCTGAAGATAGAAAAAGGGAAAGTTTGTTGTAGAAGTAGTTTGCTATGAATAGTTTGTTTTGTACAGTTGCATTTGTAAGCTTATAATGGTACAAAGAAGAAATGGAAGAGTTGTGCTGATGCAGTCACGGCCAAAGGGTAGGGTCCTAAGAAGAACTGTCTAACCATGCAGCTCACACAAATAAACACACTGCAATTGGGGCACTAAATATACCATGGGAAAACCTCGGCAAGAGAAAAATCCAGCCTCCAAAAGATTTCTTATCACACTGATTTCACAAATACAAATACAATATGCCGCAATGGCTTTTTAAATTTACTAAAACTTAATTGGAAACACGACTTCCAAACTTGTCACATGGGCTACAAAATATTACCACACAACCCTCACATGATTACATTCCACATGATACTCCTTGCTTTACTCACCTATCAATCGCCACTCCATCACAGTTGCACTTACCTGTTACATCCTGATTCTCCTTAAATCTTCTTCGCTTACTTAAAAATGACTTCAAACCATATATTTATACCTTTCTCCAGCTTCCCAAATAATTTGTGTAAGCCTCAAGATGGCACAAAGCCCCAAACCACATGAAATGTGTAGCTAACTTGAAAATAACAAACTTAAGAATTCCAATAGTTCATGGATTGAGAATCTACATGCAATATAGGCCATAACACTCCAAGGATTATCACAACCTCCCAAATATATCTATCCCTTAATGCAAACCAAAATAGTTCTAACTAAAACTATTGTCAACCTTGTAGACATCTATTCACTCAATTATAGACTTAGATCAATCCAAATCACCTCAAAGTTTGGAACCAAACCAATCAATCATATACATGACTACTCCCAAACCACAACACCCCATTATACAATGCAATAACATGCATCTTTTCCTCATCACAAGCTATCAACAAACTATCAAACACACACCTTCCACAAATGTCCAATTTCCTTGTCAAAATGCAAATTCCTCAAGATGCCCTTAGGATTCCCCTACATCAGGCACTCAAGGTAAACAAAAAAAAATGAGTCCCTCATTTTCTAGGGAAGCTAGCCCCTTCCTAGAAATTTCAACCCATTGTTTCCTCTTCTACCCATTCTTTCTACCTCCTCAAGTATGCCGCAAGCAATCCACTCCAAGCACTACTCTCACCCCTTTCATATTTCATATGTCACTTTATTCCACCAATCATCATTTGCATTACTCTTGGGCTTGCATTAGTCAGAACCCACTTCTCAACCAATCCCTCATATCTGCCAACCTCTTTCCTAGATGTCACATATCCTTCTATCTAGCCCCTAATGACCACAAATTCTTCAATACAGCTTCTCATCCCCTTGTTCATCTGCCTATCCTCTAGACACCTCATTTTGCTGACCTCCCATCTCACAACCAACTCTCTACACTGCTTTTACATTTGCAATGTTGCCACCCATTCTAACAATGTCACACATCTTTGGAATCAACCATATTACTCCTCCCCAACACACACCCCTAGCTACTGTAAAATTGCCCCTCACATGCCCTTAATGGCATCAACTTGTGCTTTTAACCATCCTTCTATATGATATAGGTGTTAACCCTCCCATCATACACCACATCTCTATCAAACTGTCATGGCCTTCCCAACAGCAAATAAATAAATCCATTGGCGCAATGTTACACAACACCTCGTCATCATATGCTCCAATGTTGAACTTTAACTAGCATTGTTCCTACACAAAAATCCAAACTCCCTATTGCAACTAACCAAGTTGGTACAATCGTAGATGCCTCATCCTCCTTAGTGCCAACTTGTCACCCATTTCCATAAACACTAAGTTGTTTGTGTTGCAATTATCCACCACCACATCACAACATTTACCACCTACCCTACATCAAGGCCTAAAAAAACTCTTCCTTTGTGTCGACTCACCCCTCCTATCACACCTTAGAGACCTCCACAAAACCAATGAGTCTCCATCCTTAAGGTCCCTCTCCAAAGTAAGTGACCTCTCACCACTGAATGTAGCTCTTGCTCCATCATTTGCTTGCTTTCCTCGACACTCAAACACTCTATGTTTTTCCTCAATACACTTGAGAAAGAATTTCTACCTTTTCCTCATACATCCTCTTCCATCTTGTTGAGAATATTCTCCACACTCCTCCCAAACCTCTAATTTATGAGTATCCTCTACTCTTTCATAGTAACTTTCATCACCATCTAATAGCTATTGTAGTCATCTCCCTTATTGTTATAATAGGTCATATCATCTTCTTTCTCTCTATGGTAGGAATTTTGGTCTTCTCTTTCTTTGCGGTCTAGTTACCCCTTCCTTGACCTCTTGGGCTTGCTTCCTTATCATCGCGTCTCATTTGATTGCCCTAGTTCTTCTCCTCTCTTCCTCTCTAGCAATTTTTCCTATCCTCCTATTTCCAATTTAGCTTCTCTATGGTGAGAGCCAATTGGTAGGCCTACTCTACTACTATCTTGATATTCCACATACCCAATTCCTCTTGGATGGATTCCCTCAAACCATTGACATATTTTGCCACATTCTCAGCTCCTTCCTCGTGATGCCTTGACCTAATTGTCAACCGATAATACTCCTTAGTGTACTCCTTTATGGTCATCTCTCCCTACCACAAATAGTGCAACTCCTTCAACAATTCCAACTAACAATTAGCCGAAATGAATTTGGATTTTAGCTTTTCTACTATCCAATCCCAATTAGAAATGCTAGGCTTCCCCACTCTATTTTTTTTCTAACTAGACTTTCTTCCACCATATTGTCGCATGGCCTTTTAGCTTATTAGTCTCTGCAAATTTTACCCTATCTGGGTTCACAATGTTCTCATACTCAAAATGTTCTTCCAATTTGATGATCGAGTCTATTAATTTCTCTAGATCCCAATTCCCAAAACAGTTCGATATATCTACCTTGGTCCTCTTACCAATGCTAGAAATGGCTTTTAACATTCTCTCCTCCTTATCCTCTTCACTTCCAACTGATTCCATACGATTTGCTTCATGTTCCTCTTCATCACTCTCCTTGGCCCTAGGATTAGGGTTCCTTTGGCAATCTTGTTCCAACGCATTCATCTAGTTCAGCATCACCTTCAACATCACATATAATTCCTCTATTCTACCTACCACATTTAGAATCCATTGCCCTCTCTTTGGCAATGTCTTAAAAACTTCTCTTGGTCAACATTCTATCCACAACCACCTCTTGCAAACTGCCTCACGATTGGCAATATATTTACAAGCCTCTTGCAAACTGTTGGCGTTTAAATTAGCACCTCTGGAGTGTTGATTGTAAACGTTCAGCTATTTCAAATGTTTTGCAACACTTCTTCGTTATTTAAAGAGAAGTCCCTCTCTGCTGGGAGCAATGCGTAGGGAAGGGAAATGTTAACTAAAGTTCCTATCTTTTTATGCTTCAGCGGCAGGACACAAGGGTGCACAAACACAATGCGCCGTAGCTAAGCTTTTTCTCTGGTTTCTGTAGATCTCAACTACGACTAACTAGCTTTTATCTATCCAATACCTTCAAGATAAACAGAGCATGAGGGTAAAGGAGCGGGAATGGATTGGTTGGATCACCTGAATTCGCCGTCTCCTGAGAATATGACCGAGGCTCTGAACTCTCGGGTATACACCAAGATAAGGTTGGTACAAGCAAACACTCTATATGGTAAACTAGATCTGAGACCTGCCAAGGAGGAGGGACTCCTATCCGAGGTATGGGCTAGGAAATAGTTCACGAGAAACAACAATTTTACGATGCCTTGGCCAACGAGCTTGCTAAGGAGGAGGGACTCCTATCCGAAGTATAGCTTGGAAGTCAATATATTAAACAACAACAAACGATAACTTGTCAATAACAAATGTCCAAGGAGGAGGGACTCCTATCCAAGAAGGGAAATGAAACAACGAGCTATTAAACACAAGACGTGGACACAACTCAAAAAGATTGACCAAAATGCAAGCGCCTTCTGATATTCTCCTTCAAAGCTTCATCAACGAATTACAAAGGTTGGGAAAGCAAAGGCACGAAATCATGCACAATTACAATCGACCAACAAACTCTCATCCAAGAGTGAACAAGTATCCGCTTTCAAAGCTGTTGGCAACAATGGCGCAGCAATTTTGCATAGCAAGTAAAAGTTAAACAAATAATGAGCCCAAGGCTCTTATTTATAGAACTCAAAGGAGTGGGCAACCCCAAAATCTCCTTGAGTTAACAATGAGTTCTTGCCAATCAATTAGCAAGATTTATTCCTAAAAAGGGGGAACAAGCAGTTAACTGGAAAACTACTTCAGTTAACTGAAAGTCAACAAAGAGTCAACTGGAAACTACTTCAGTTGACTGAAAGTAAACTAAAGGTAAACTTTAATGAAAGTATCCCTCCAAAATAGACATCCACATTTAGTGGAGATCTAAGATCCACAAATCATGGAAGTCAAATAGACATCCTTAATCAGTGGGATCTGACAATGCATGATTTAAGGAAAGTGGAGTTAAACTTGGAAAGAAGCATCAAGTTAACTCCAACTACATTTAATATCATCTTGAGTTGACTTGGAAAGAAGCATCAAGTCAAACTCAAGTCTCATGAATGCCACTTGGAGGGTGTATGGCGTCCTTCTTTGGTGCATTTATAGTTCGCCACTAATCAACAGTGTCTCTATCCATTGATTGACTTCATCAGCTTCTGGGGAGTTAATGCTTTGTAGAATGATGACGTGGCGTCGTAGCATGACCTCACCCATTGTGAGCTGATTTCCGAAGTCCATACACTGAGATGCTGCCTCTTCAAACTTGGTTGATAAAGCTGCTACCTTAGCCAGCTTGCAACCATCTGGATCATCAAGAAAGGTACTACGGATGACATCCCTGAACTGGTTCTGTACAGTAACCATCTCGACATATTCTCCTCCCTCACGCTGATATTCCATGCAAGGGAAAGATATCACCAACATTCTTGCGAAGTTGATAATAGTGGCAACCACCCATCTGTAATCAATCAACTCTACTGAATGAGCGTCATAGGCTTTCACCTTGTACGCCAATTGTTCCTTCCAAGCAAAAAGATGTTGCTTGTTTTCCTCAGAGTATACTGATTGATATACCAATTGCAAATCTGCAATTGTGCTTTCGTCTTCAAGCCTCCTTTCTGCAATCCTTTGTTCTGACTGCTGATCTCTGCACGAAGTCCATGTGCTCTATCCCGTAACTGGTATAGGTTTGCCAGTATACATCTACCTTTGAGAACAAACTCTTCCACTTGATCTCTCAAGTGTTTGCCGAATGTTATCAATTGCCGATGATTTTGTTCAGCGGGGAGATCTAGTAGTCCTGCTGGTAGGGCTGAGACGTTTGGTGTGCCATGTATCAAGCTGGTTATGTAAGACCTCAGTTTCTGATTTTCAGCCTTTAAGGCTGCTTTTTCTTTAACATCCTTAGCCATTCTTTCTTGTGCGCTCACCGAGGCTATTCCAAGAAGGTCTGCCTCCACCTGTCGTGTAGTCTTCCGAGGTTAAGTTGAGACAAAGTGTAGTCTCCTACTTGGACCTCGTGTATGCTTTTCTCTACTGGTGGAGCGGCAGTCTCTATGATGATCTCACACTCTGCATTCCTTTCTATGTGAACTTGATTCTTCAACCTTTTCGCCGACGTGTCTTGTGGGACGTGATCGAATTCGGTAAAGTCAAGTTCATAGGAGGGTTTTTCCCTCTTTCTTCCTAGGAAGCCTTCAAGCCAAATAGAATCTCGGCGAACTTCGCTAGGAGGGACGTGAGGCCCTTGTATGCTAGATGTGTGAGACTGTGCTGGAGCAATGTCTCTCGGTGGCGAATCCAAGTCGATGAGGACTTGTGACCGCTGTGGTACTGGTGATATTGGCGGCTCTGCTTCCATAACAGGCACCGTTTCTGCTGCTGCTTCTACTATTGTTGCTTCTGCCATTGGCTCAGCCACTGGTTCTTCAACAACTACTGCTGCTGGTTCCTCCGTGATAACTTCTGCTGAATCAGGGGTAGCAGTCTCTACTCTTTGTTCTGGGGCAGCAATACCCGTGATTATTTCAGGACTATGTGTGGCTTTCTCCACTGGTGTCCTCTGTGTTCTAGGCTTTGACATCCTCATCCCTCGGGGAGGATTGCACCATTGCTTCTGTCTAGGCTTCCTTTTTGAAGTGGAAGGTGGTGTAGACTGAACCTGTGGCGGCTCTACTCTGTGAGGTATCACCTTTCTTGATTTCTTGCTGTCGAGATAGAGTTGGCTATTTCTAACCACTCTACTCGTTCTTTCTTCTATAGATGTGTCTTCTTTGGCATACCAATCCACTCTCGGGAGCGGTTGGGAGTCAACTGAATCTGCGAAGAATGAGGGGAGAGTGACTTCCCCTTCATCATCGGATAGGCCCTCGATGTCTGCTGACATAAAATCAAGCAATTTGTGAGAGTCTGAACCTGCTGTAGTTCCTTCTTCGCACTTCATACTCATCTTTGCAATTTACCCAATAATCTTCCATAGAAGACTTATGTGACGAGTGTTGCTCGAGGTGTGTGCATAGAGTCCTCTGGGATCATAGGATCTTCTATCAATGAGATACTTGAGGTTAAACCTCGCTGTTTCCTGACTCATCATCTTAGCATCTGCCGCGAATCCACATCTATATAGTCCCATCTCAACAGGAAAGTTAACAGCTGTCTTCCTCTTCAAGCGCAAGTAGGCATGAACCTCGGACAACTGTCTCAGGAATTCCATGAAGACTACCCTATCTGAAGGGTATCTTGGTAGCATGGCGGGGTGGCCAATGTAGCCATACACGCGTATGTAGGAGAACGTAGGGAATTGAATGAACCAATCCGCCCAATCCGCCATTGCCTCTCTGGCTGTCTGTGAAATACGCACGTGCATCTCATGGTTAAGCTCACGTACTGTGTGCATAATGAAGTTATCACTCGTTCTCTTGAAGTGTCGCTCCGCTTGAGTAAACTCAAGACGTGCGAAATGTTCGTGAACCTTCTGCACACCTAAGGTTCCCACATTGTTCAATAACCTAAATTCACCTTGGAAGGCTATCAAGTATACCAGGTAAGAGCACATGTGGAACCTATGAGCTTCCAGATACCCAGTGATTTGTCGGTGGAGTGTGTCACTAATCAAAGTGGCCCAGTCATAATATTCCCTCTTGCCAATGATTTTAGCAATGATATAGTACATCCATGGCTGGAATTGACGACCATCTTCTTCTCCAATGATTCTATTGAGTAGAGTGATTAACACTGCGTACTCATCTTTACATTCTCCTCGTCCCAACGGCTTAGGCAAGCTTGCCTTTGTCACTTTTAGCCATTTTTCAGCCATAACCTTTTTACATTTGTCCTTAGCTGTCTCAAATGCCCTCTCACATTCCGTCACTGAAATGACTTTGCTGTTAGGACATGATGGAATATCAAAACACCGTTCGATATCCTGAGGCTTTAGACTGCAAACAATTCTTCCATCTGCTGCTCTGATTTCTCTGGTGGTAGGATTGTAATGCTTGATACAAGCGATTACAAGCTCTACGCTCTGTAGTGTGATGGGAATTGATGCGGCCTGCAGCAACCCGGATTCTTCAATATTCTGCAATGTGATTTGATTCATGCCTTCTAGCTGCTCCAAATCAACCACTGGATTTACTTGGTGTAAATTTGTGTCAACTGTTTTCAAGTAATCATGGAGTAAGACCGTCTTGGTCTCGTATTGTACCTGGGAGTACTGCATCTTGAAAAACTTAAAGATTGACTGTAATCTTGACCTTGTTCAGATGATTTTCGGAAACCCTTGAAAATAGCGCCTCGCCGAGAAGTATTTTTCCGGAAAAAATCTGGCACATGGGTTTTGTTCGTGCTTCAATGCTGAACAAACCCGCCTCAGAATTTGATTCTGAAACTTTTTCGAAAAACCCCAAAAATAGGGGCAGCAAGTTTGCTGATTTTGGAAAATTTGTCGAGATGGGTTTCTCTGAAAAATAATGCTGAATCAACCCAGTTGATCTGATCTGATATAGCCTGTTGCTTTTTCTGTCAAATGCAAGAAAAACCTAAGACCAGAAGAGAGGAAATAGACAGAAGGTGGATTGGAAGTTTTACTTGATTCCCTGAAAAAATCTATCTCTGGATCCAATCCTCAAAATAGCAATCCTCTTCTGCTTCAGATCTGCAAGAAAAATGAAGAACGGATGAAAACCTTGTTCAGATCTATCAATGGCGTCCTTGAGAGCTTGTGGCTGATCTTGATCTCTTAACCTGCAATGAAATAATGAAATGGGACGCCTTCACCTTGAATATATATGTTTAAGCTTCAGATCCACAAATTTGGGGACCTAACTCAAGCTCAAAAGGTGATTTTGGCTTGATCTAAAGTTGAAAAGGTGATTTCCACCAATCGTGGAGCGTTTTAGCCAACTTTAACTCAAAAAGCTCTTGACTTAGTCAACAAATTGACCCTTGACTTCTTTAGGCGTCCCTTTTGCTTTCTTGTAAGTTTTTAAATATTTTCTCTCCTGAAAGTCCTCTGTTTGATCCCGAATCAAGCGTTGTCTGTTGATCCTGAGATGTCGTGGACACATTCACTGCGGAGCTAGATCCAAACTAAAAAGAAATGCATGGGAAACACGTTGATGAAAAATTAAATTTAGGTCTTCAAAAGGATGGGCGCCTTTTCCAAGGAAAGGCGCTTTTGCTAATGCCTTAGTGAATTTTCAAACTTCGTTCTTCTGCCTTTTGAAATGACCTCTCGTGCTTTGATCTCAATTTCTCGTTGATCAGAGAGTCAGATGATTTCAGATGATTTCGCTTGATGCTTCATCAGGTACCCAGCTCTGTTCTGTCACGAATGACTGACTTCAGAAAACCTGGATCTTATTTTAAGGTCCCTTTATTCAAGGGCGCCCCTCCTTGAAAAGGGCGCTTTTGTCTTTTGGCTTGATTATTTCCATCTGAAAAGTGGCCTACTTTGATCTAGATTATCCGTGGACTGCCCTGTCAGGTGTTGGTGTTTGCAGTTGCGTTTCCGAGATCTACTTGGGCTGAGAAGGTTATCCTGGGAAGCCTTTTGTCATTTATCAGCATCTGCTTGTCAAGAAAGAAGGGCGCCTTTCTTTTGGAAAGGCTCTTTTTTCTTAGAACTTCGCCGTTAACTGTGGTTTCCTGATATTTCCTCAACTGCCTCTTTTTGCTTCGTCAGCAGTTGCTAGTGATCTATTCATCGGATGATCTGGATGTTTGTTTCACTATTGAGTCAGCAATCAAACGTCGAGAATGACTGCTTTGGATGATCTTACTGACTGCATTTGACCCTCAAAGATCATGGGCGCCCCTACTTGAAAAAGGCTCTTTTCAGCATTTTGAGTTCTCTTCTTTGTAACATTTCCAGAGTTAGTCAAATTTTGACCTTTTTCACTTTCAGGAATCTCCTTCATCAAACAGCATCATTTTTGACCTTTTCTGCCATGGTTGCGTTGTTGAAGCTTTTGAAGCTTAGCTTTCAGCACCTGGTACTGGCCAATCTGCCATTAATGGCTGCAGAGGTTCTAACTTTGTTCCTGAAAAATAGAAATAGACCCACCAGAGTAAAACATGTCTTTTGATGATTCTGACTTGACCAATGTGATCGTGAAGTCTTTTAATCCTATCAAAATCATTTTCAATCATTTCTGGGAAGGTCCTATTTTCGGGGGTTTCCCTGAAAATAGGAGTGAAAAAACCCTAATTTTCAAATTTTCAGAATTTTGCACGTGTGTTCTTTGACAGAAACCCACCAAGATTCTATGATTGGTTTGACCTAAAACTGACTTAACATGGCATTTTAACAAGATTTAGCTCAATTTATACAGAATGCCAAAAATTTAATTTTGGGTACAACACAAACCTTATTTAATGTCTACAAAGTATATATCACTACAATGCATTTCCTAATCTTTTACTTATGCCTTAATTTACACCAACACTTAAAAACCACATCAACTAGGTGTGCTCACACCCACACTAACACCAATCCATGATCAACCTTGCTTTGATACCATCTAATGCAGTCATGGCCAGAGAGTCCCATGAAGGACTATCTTACCGTGCAATCCACACAAATATACAAACATGAAATAGAAACAAATTGCAATTAGACACCAAATACCCTGGGAAAAGCCTCAACAAGAGAAAACCCCAACCTCCAAAAGATTTCTTATTATATTGATTTCACGAATACAGTTACAATCTATCACAATGGCTTCTTACATTCACTAACACTTAACTTGGAAACACCACTTCCAAACTTGTTGTGTGGGCTACAAAATAATACCACATATCTCTCACATGATTGCACTCCACATCATACTCCTCGTTGCCTGGCATGTCAATCTCCACTCCCTCACTGTTGCATCCCTACTCTCCTTAATCTTCTTCACTTACTTACAAATGACTTCAAACCATATATTACATCTGCAACATCTGCATCGACCTCAAGATGGTGCAAAGCTTGAAACCACATGAAACATGTCACTAACTTGAAAATAACAAACTTATGAATTCCAAAGGTTCATTGATGGAGAATTTCCACGCAGTACAACTCATACCTCTCCAATAGTCATCAAAACCTCCCAAAATATCTATCCTTTGGCACAAACCAAAATAACCTTCCAAAAACCAAAACTATTCCAACTAAACACTATTGTCACCCCATAGACATCTTATTCACTCAATTATAGACTTATACTAATCCAAATCACCTCAAACTTTGGAAGCAAACTGATAAGTCATACACAGAACCTAAGTCACATAGTTTGCCGAATCTGATGTATGAAGTTCGGATTTAGGCGAATTTGAATTTTTTTAAAAATATTCGTTGAAATTTGTCATTAAATTCGTACGGCCAAATTTTCAAGTTAAAAACTTTTTAAAAAGTGTTTTTAGGGTTTTAAAAGGTCGTTCCAGGTGTTCCGCTACTTTCCTCACCACATTTTGTAGCTCCACTTAATCGGCTTTGTCTGAGTCAATGCCCAACATTACATTTTTCTGGCACACGAAATGGAACTATAGTGCCGAGTTGTGGAAGTCGCTCGAGATAAAACGTTGGCACATGCGCGAGATAAAATAGGCTTTTACTAATTTGCTAATTTCTTTAATAATAATATATAAATATAATGATAATAAATATATAAAATTAAAAATAATAATACAGTATAATATAATATTACAATATAATAATATATTGATTTTAATTAAATTCAATCATTAATAAAATAATTAAGAATATAATAATGTAATATAATACAATATAATATAATATAATAAAAATATAATAATATAACGTGGGAGGTTGGGTGGGCTCCCCTTCCCCCCTTTCTTTATTTCTTCTCCACATTGGCTTGCTAAGAGAGCCAGTTGGGCGTTACAGTGGCGGAATGGAAAGGGCTAAGGGGGACGTAGAAGGGTGTGACTAGGATGTTGGTCATGTGGCTTAGGTGACATTTATCTTCCCTGAGCTCGAGGATGCCGTAGGCATCAGTACCTGGAGGTCGTTTAATACGGATTAAACACGGCACATTTGGATGGTTGTCATTAGTAAGGGTGGCGGCGGATTGGTACCTGGCAGTAATTGAGCTACAGTGTTTAAGTTGGTAGTTTATTATCTTTCCTTCATTCATCTGTGTTGCTTTTTTTGGTTCGTGGCGGTTTTAGTGGTGGACTCTATTTGTTCTGGTGGTGGCGCTCATGGCGAAGCGCTCTCGCTTCGTCATCGAGGTCTCTGTGGATGGAGTGGCGAAGTTTGGGGCGGACACGCCAATCTCTTTGAAATCATCGGCTAGACAAGCCTCCTTCAGAGAAATCAAAGACCAACGGCTGAAGCGGATTCTCACAAACAAGGATCCGCTGGTCTTGGTGGCGACAAAAATGATCCTGGGAGTTGGTCATTTGGCCAACAAGGAGTTCGAAAGAGACAACCATCACATCTCCTCTCGGTTCCTAGCCTCTCTTCTGGATAACGGCGTGTCTAAGGCCAAGGCCAAACTATTGCTGGTAAAGATGTTTCGAAAGGACCTGGTGGGTGGTTTAGATGAGGTGTTGAGCTTTGTTGTGGAGGGCAGAGGTGTTCCAAGGCCGAGTGACTTCGCAATTATTCGGGGCTTGGACGAGGCTGTGAAGCTATTTCCGTTCCTTCTTGACTTGAGCGGTCCGGCATTGAGCAAACACAGATTGGTGGCGACGGTGGCTATCGAATTCTTGAAGAAATTCTTCAGTTTGTTGGCGGCGGGTGGTGTCGAGTGGGTAAAGGTCTTTGAAGATTTTGCTGCTTTAAACAACTTTCTGTGAGTGTCTTCCTGTTGATGATGGTTCTGGTAATTTTAGGGTTCCTTTCTCTAGTTCAATGACATTCTCAAGTTGTGGGGTTAGTAATTTTGGCCTCTTAATGGCCATTTTGTGAATTTTGGGTGCTCGGGATTTGTCTATTCACGGTTGGGGCCGAACCTTTCTGGCCTTTCGGGTTGGTTGACGGCTTTGGTGGCAAGGTGGTGGGTTCTGGAAGGCTGGGTTTCCTGTTTTGGCTTGTCTCTGGGGTGGTTTTTTGGTACAGGTGGTTGGGTTGGGTTTTGTTGGTGCTTGATGGCGGATTCATTTCCTGCGTTTGCAGATGATTGTACTCTCCTTCTTTAATATATAAATCAAAACTTACGTATCAAAAAAAAATATATAATAATATAACAATAATAACATTAGCATAATAAAATAATGATTAAAAATATAATAATAATATAATAATATAACAATAAAAATTAATAATATTATATAACATAATTTATATAATATAATATTTGTGTTATTTATATTATTTTGATTATTTATATATGATATTTATATTATATTATAATAAAAATAAACACTTCTAAAAAAATATATCTCAAAAAAATTATTTCTATCTTAAATTTAAATTTAACTGTCATTTACTTATCAATATATTAATAATAAAAAATTAGTTAATAAGAAATGAAGTAACGATTTGTTCACAAAAATTCTTATTTTTATATTAAACTTAAATTTAACGGCCATTTACTTGTCAATGTATTAATATTTAATAATTTACATAAGGCGAATTTAATCCGAATTTTCTACTTTTCAAATTTTTTCCTTGTCGAACTTCATCCAAATTTCAATGTTGCTGAACTCAAATTCGAATTTGAACCTTGTGACTTAGCACAAGGAACTACTCCTAAAGCCACAACACCCAACTATACAATGGGGTGAAACACCTCAACTTTTCCTCATCACAAACTATCAATAAAATGTCAAACAAACACTTTGCCACTAATTCTCAATTTCCTCAACACAATGCAGATTCCTCACAATGCCCTCAAGATGCCCCTGCATCATGTGCAAGATTAGAAGAATATTCTTGTTGCTACACAAAAGATTCCTATGTGTAGCAAGACATTCCTATTGCTACACACAATGCCGGACAAGAGATTTATGTTGCTGCGCAAGAGATTCATGTTATCAAGCAAGTAAATAGCTTTGTTGCACAAGTGATCTTCCTTGCTTCACAAGATATCCCTTTGGTTGCACAAGCAATCTCTTTGTTATGCAAGCACTCTCTTTTGTTGTGTAAGTTAACATCCACCACAAATTGGATTGATTAGCTATCCAAACTGATTTACTGCAGACAAGTGAATAGGACACCAAGATCTACACAATGACTCACCATAGCATCAATCCAAAGTGAGCAAATAAGATTCCAAAAAGATAATTTTTGTTTCATAACAAACAAGGCATTGTTGAAGAGTTGGTTGGACGGCTAAACAGCCTGGAGCTGAAGATCGAAAAAGCGTAAGTTTGTTGTAGAACAGTGTTCTCCCCAAAAATTGCTGTCTCATTTCCAAGATGCCACGGTAGGGAAACGTCCCTCCATCATGCCACCACCGCTGCTACCAAGTAGGAGGATGTCTCTCACAGAGCGGACATTTCTGGGGCGTACATGTGTGTATATGAATGTACGTGTCATATATATGTATGTACATGCATACACATGTGTGCATGTCTCTGTGTGTGTTTATCTTCTCTTTTATTGAAAAAAATGAACACCAATATTGAACTCCCAATATCTGAAGGTTGCTAATGAAGTATATTTAGTGATAGGTAGGAACCCTCAAAGAAACTAAATCTGATGCCTTGAACAAAACAGGCAAAAGGGTCTTAGCTCCAGTAAGGGTAAAAGATGGATACCCTTGAGAGGACTAGATCTGAAGGCCACAATCAACAAGCTATAATACCAAATGATATTGCATAATTGCAACAGCAAAGAAATAGAACACAGAAGTATTGCAACTATATCTATCGTATTCACAATTATATTATGTGTATATTTATAGATTGTCAAGCTTTGAGAGGAAGAAAAATTCTAATATTCTAATAGCATAATGTGTCTATAGATATGTACAGCAATTAATAATATACAACAAGCCCATGTGGCGATGCTCCTGATTAGGAAGCCTGTGGAGGCTTTTTGAAATATCAAGGTAGCCTATAGACCTTAAGAAGAAAATAAGGCAGTCTATGCCTTTGCAAAATTGGGCTCAACCATACCTCTCAATAGCAAAATTATCAGGCTTTTTGGCATCATGTGGATGAAGAGATTAGCAGCCCTTGAGGAAATCCTTGTTGAAGAAAGCCCACAATCTTAGGGACAATATAGAGGGACTTATCTAAGCCTTGGCCTCTTTGTGGCTAAGGCCCCTTCCATGGTCTAGAATTGCACTAGAAATAGGATGATTTCTTCAATCTTGGACCAGGCTAAATACTCTGTTTTCTCATAAAGTGGTGAGATGACGTTGGTGGGCTATTTCACTGCAAACGTTGTGTTGTTGGAAAAAGGAAAAAGATTTTTAGTAAAGTAGCAGGAAAGTGCTAAACTGGTTAAGCTGGAGAAACAGGTGGCTTCCCTACAGGCTATTATTGCTGATCAGAATTGAAAGATTAAAAAGGTGGAATGCAGCGGAAAATATTACAAGTGATAGTATTCAGATGATAGTACTGGGATGTCATACAACCACAATGATTAGAAAATAACTACAAAATTAGAAAAAGTTATTGTAAAAGCTAATAACTACAAAAATTAAAAAAAGTTATTGTAAAAGCTAAGTCCAGCATTTTAATTTCTTTTTATGATAGAGCTACCTCCAATTAGAATGTGATAAGAACAAAGTTTATCTACAGTCCATAATTCCTCCAAAATTTATATTCCTCACATCACCAAACAAGAGATGCCACTAAGAAACTCATTTTAATTTCTTTTTATGAGAGCTATCTCCAATTAGAATGTGATAAGAACAAAGTTTATCTACAGTCCATAATTCCTCCAAATTTATATTCCTAACATCACCAAACAAGAGATGCCACTAAGAAACTCATTTTTATTTCTTTTTATGATAGAGCTACCTCCAATTAGAATGTGATAAGAAGTTTCTACACACCATAATTCCTCCAAAATTTATATTCCTCACGTCACCAAACAAGAGATGCCACTAAGAAACTCATTTTAATTTCTTTTTATGATAGAGCTACCTCCAATTAGAAAGTGATAAGAACAAAGTTGATCCACACTCCATAATTCCTCCAAAATTTATATTCCTTACATCACCAAACAAGAGATACCACTAATAAACTCAATCTCATGAACCACAAAGAGAAACAATGAAATCATAAAGTCATCTATCTTTACCTGAAGTGCACAGTAATTGCTAAGTGAATACAAAAACTCCTCGCTAGCATTTTCTGTAATTAATTTTGACATGGCTTCAGGATTTGGATTGAGTATCTGCATGAAATTGATTTGAATCAAAACATTAAAATTGAGTAGAACTGTAGAACCATCAAGAAATGCTATCTTAATCATTTCACTGGTTCTAGAAACTGCAATGATCCAAACTCTAGTAACAATGGGGACTCAATCTAGCACCTTTTAAATTAGTTAAAACATTCAAAGAGAAGAAATATTGTAGAATTTTAACTGGATACCTGTGGAATGCAAGCCACGATACGATCTACCATGATATTGTGTTCTCTACAGTAAGATAGGAGATCTGACTCGTGGAATTCTACTCTTTCAAGCAGAGTTTTCCCCTCATCATCATAAATTGGGAATCCATTCTCATCTAAGGAATTCAGATACAAGTTTATCCGGGCAACTTTGACAGCTCTGGGATTTATATCAAGACCATAAACCTATAAAAGAAATATCAAATAAATGAATCAATCATACGTATATTAGACATGCATAAATATGTGTGTTTGTCTGTGTGTACATTATAATACACACAAATGAACATAAATCTACCATTTTTTTGCAACACAATCATCTGCAATTTCAGAAAAATCTATCTGATATTAGAATTTAGTTGCAGCCAAAGCAATAAGACATGAGAAATATTTAACATAGGATCCATGGGAAGGCTTGACAATTGACATTAGGTTTGTACAACTCAAGTAAAGGTAAATCTCCGATGCTGTAACAATCAAATTGGCAGAAAATGAGTACTTAATAGAAGCTTGCCTTCTGAGGGGACCACTTTTCAGCTAATGCAATGGATATCCATCCATTCCCACACCCAAGCTCAGTTACTGTTCTGTCCTTAAACATAGAATCAGGGTACCTGTTGATTCCTTCAAAAAATGTAAAGGACCAATCCTCTGGAAGAAAAATACTAGGAAGTTCCATCATTGTCAACTTCTTCCTATCTTGCTGAAAACCTGAATAACAAACAAATACATGTCAACAAAGGAAAGTAAAAGATTTGATATTTTTTTAAAAGCAACCAGATGTCCACAAGGCAGAATAAATGAGTGAATTGGACTGGGCGGTTCTTCTTGATGAATGGTGATCTAAGGCATAGCTATGATCATTTAACTTAAAATGATTTGAACTGGCAAAAAGCAAGATAGTTTGAAACTGCATATTCGATTAAGTTTATTAAAATATCTTAACTCCAACATTAGGGCTCAAGATGATTAGAAATTGCAATTACGGTCATAGTAACCAACATTTGATTAATTGGAACCAACATTAGAGTTGGAAGTAAAGTGTCTAGCTTATAAGAATTCACAAGATCAACAGCCAAACATAATGAATGTCTTAATGTATGATAACTCCTAATCAATAAAAATTGTCTTATAACTTCTTTTTATCCATGTGTATTTCCTCACATTTTCCAATGATGGTATCCAAGCACCGCATAATCTTAAGTTAACCAAACTCCAGCAGAGTTTGAGTTAATAAGGCAAGTACAAGGTGGGAGATAAGCCTTGCAAAGCCAAATAATCGGGGTAAAATATTATACAAGTCATGCTTTAAAAAGGCACACAAAAGGAGAGTGAAATTGGCAAACATCAAATGAAAGATTGAAACTGGCGAACATAAAGTTTATTAAATTTTATCAAAGGAAAGTTCTCACGAAACAAGCATACCAATAATCAACAGCAATTCTGGAGAATAAAAAGAATTTGTAGGAATGTATTATATTGATCCTCACACCATATGTATGACAGACAAAGATAGGGAAGGTCAACTCTGACAGACATACAACTTCAATGCATCCTAATATATATTAAATTATTTCACACTTCTTTAGTAAATTAATCTGCGATGAGAAACAAACCTTACAAAACTGAGACCAGTATTTTCAAAGCCCTTGCTGCAGATTGACATACTAAAACTGTTTATAGATTCCTCACAGATTATAGATGGAACTCTTCAAAACATTATACAACAGAGACAAAGGACGGACCCCTGTCAAACTCAGGAGATACATAATGTAAATGCGAAGATGTTTTCTGCCTGTTCTGTAACATTCTGACCTCCAGAGAATTGTAGAAGTTTGAGTACTGTTGGACAGTCAGACAAAATATGTAGTACGCATAAGCCTTTGAGATATTTAATTTCCAAAATTTGTGTTATTCTGTAGGTGACAAAATCAAAATAACACAGAAAATTTGATGGACAATTTTCATATCTAGAAACAATAATGTCAGTTATGTTTAATGAAGAGAAAATTTTGGGAGAACATCAGTAAAACTGACCAGTATGTCCAAGGGATTGAGATCAAGCGGTTAAACTTTTAAACCATTGGGTTCTCATTGTGGAGACCCAAGTTCAAATCCCCAAAGTGACATCTAAGGTGGAATTCTAAGTGATGACTCTTAGTCTTCCACTGTTTGGCTTCTAGTAGTAATTTCTAAGTTGTTGCTCTTAAGAAGCTAAGTATTGTATTGTTCATAAGGAGCTAAGTATTGTATATTTGTAGACTATCAGAACATATTATAGAAAAAAAATATGACAAACAGAGTGACAAATCAGCTGTGAGGAAAACTAAAGATGATAGAGCTTTACCCTTATCAAGTTTGGGCAGTCAGGTACCAAAATCTGCCATCCAAATCTGACAGTATAGTAAAGAAATGGTAGATCTCCTTTAATTTATTTGGTAGCAAAGCCCAAACTTCAAATTTTTTGATGAAATAACAGTGGTCTATAATAGTTAATGAATGAAAGTATGAAAGATCATGTAAACAATTTGAAGTCATTATTGTGGAAGTATTCATGTATTGGGACTGAAATAAAAGGTGAAGCTCAAATTATGTAGAAAATCAATAACATATAATTCACATCAAGTGAGATATCCTCAAATACTTAAAGAATCTCATTGCAATGTTTGAAGCAGAAGAAAGAAGGTTGAGTAACAATAAAGACAAAACAGAAGAACATAGCTTTTTCTCAGTAATAATAGACATGAAATATAAACAATAAAGGAAAGTTTGGCATGAATATGATTAACAAAAAAGTAGATTACTATAGTCAGATTGCCTGGAATTGTAGAGTTTGTGAATCTGATTTTCTTTAAGCAAAGCAGAGGAGATGATCAAAGAGACAACATTGCCATTCATGATGCTCGGGAAGATGAAGAAGATGGCAGTAAGTTATCAATGTCTGCCTATTCTGGTTGGCTGTTCAAAATGCATTCACTTATACAAATGCCTCCACATGATAGGAACTTCAGATGGGGCTACTCAACACGGGCAGCTGTTTATCAACCTGAAGAAGAGCCAATGTTTGGCTTGAAATCTGTTGGGAGAGCTGATATAGAGTTGATTATTGATGCATAAAAAATCAAAAATCAAAATAAATGAGAAGTACATGGTGGATTTTCTAGAGAACTAACGAGAATTATAAGAAATTTTCTATATGTTTCAGAGGACAAAAGCCTACCAGTATGCAGTCTTTACTAACATTGAAATATGTTTCTTCTTTACAAATTGTCATAGTATTTGAGTTTCATATTAACAGTGGCGATGGATCTGAAAATTAATATTTTCAATTTTAAAGCAAGTGTTGGATTATTAAAAACTCCAATATCAGGGGTCATCTTAATTAGAAACTATTATGTAAATGGTCAGATCAATGTTGTCTGACCATCATTATAGTAGTCTGCTTACTATGCAAAATTCTTTAGACCAACAACGGGGCATATTTCAAAATGTTTCACCTCAATGCATCACTGACACTTGTTTAATAAAAAGCTGTCTTTTTGTTTGAACTTTCTCTTATACCTGTGAGCGTCCTTTTGAGCTTTAAACAATCCCCACATGAATAACTGAAAATCAACAGTCAAAATATCCCCAGAAAAGATTTCAAACTTACAAAGGACTCCATAATACCATATAAGCCTAATCTTGTGAACAGTGATCAAGAAACTAATTACAATGACCATATCAAGCCTGCCAAAATAGTAGCTGGAAACCATCACAAATATCTAGGCTTAAAAGTATTTTCCTTTATTCACAAGATCCCATAACCAAGATGTATTTGGGCGATAGATCACAACGCAATAGAACTACTCTAGCATCATTGAGACAAATCATGTTGAGAAAAGAAAATACAAAATCACAAACTATCCAATTCAATTTATTTCTGAATTTCATGAGGTCATGATCTTGTAATTGTTAGGGAAGCTAAAGGAGGCCTTGAAATTCATGTCCCAATAATGCAATAACAAAAGATTACAAAATATAAATAGGCATTGTAACAATTTATACTAATGTATACAATCACAACTAAAAGAAAGACATGATTCTAGAGATACTTTCACATGCATATCTCCATACAAAATAGCTATAAACAGTTGAATGCATTTCACATAATCAACCAACTATAAACAAACCCTGACTTCACTCTAGTTGATTACATATCATTCAACCAACATTGCTACAATGTAACAAAGATGAAACAGATTTTTGCGCCAGTTTCCTTAAAGAAAAACAAATTGTCCCCATAATGTAATGTAAAACAAGCTTGTATTTCAAACCAAAAATAAAAACCATACAAAGAATTGTCACGCACAAAAGACTGTTGAGTTGACAAAGCATTCTAAATGATTACGTTCTCAGGTTAATCTTGTTTAAGCATAAAGATATCCCTTTGTGAACATAACAAAGATCCTTCTAAATGATTATGTCATCTAGTTAACCTCGTTCTAGCATAAAGGTATCCCTTCATGGACACTATAGGATCATAGAATACTAGAAGGAAAAGAGCTTGATATCAGAATAAAAAATGGGGATCAAAAGTACATCTGTTTCCAACAAAACAGCCTTTAGTAAGAATATAACCATAGAAGCTTAAAAAGATTATAGCTAAAACACCTAACAAGGAAACAACAACAAGAGGGAATGATCCCAAGGACTATCAAGTTCATGGATGGAATCATATGATGTAGTTCCATGAACCAAAACAATGGAGCTGAGTTAATTCTTCTTTAATTACACTTGTTGAAGAGACCTTACCCTAAAGAGGAATGTTGGAGTTCATACTATCAATGAGAAAAATGAATCACAATGTGTTAATAAAATGAAGAAAATCAAATAATATAAAGAACCTGCAGCCAATAAATGACAAGAGCCAGAAACAATATCCTATGGTCATGGTACAGCAATAATTCAAAGGTCTAAGATGGCCATAGCCAGAAAAAAAAAAACAATTTGTAAAGGGTGTGAATGTACATTCAGGCATATGTTGACATACTGGAAAGATAACTATGATGCTAACAAAGAGAACTTGAAAAAGTCCTAAAGTAAATCTCCTTAATTGCAGATACTTTTGTGTAAGACCCGTTATAAAGGAATATGACAAAGTGGCAAAAGGTAGTGATGTAAGCAAGTTACATGTAAGCTGGTACTGAGACAATTTTGTCTACATATGGAGATTCACTTGTATGCACATGTTTTAACATTCAAATGTGAAGAGTACTCTAGGCACTTTGCATGTCTTCCTCTTATGATTTAGTGGGTTTAATGTCTTTGATCTTGTATTTGCTACTGTTGTAAGTGTTGTAATGGATACAGATAATTGTGGTGTGCTAACAGTTTTAACTTCGCTCATCTTGTATTTGCTAATGTCACTTATACCAGTGTTTATAATGAAAATAGATCTCTTCTTTTGGCAAGGATCCTCCTCTTTTGAGGCAAACCCTCACCTTGGCAAAAAAAACCAGCCACTGCAACTAAACCACAGCATAACAGAGTATTTCATCAGCGATGCAAAACTCTGTAAAAAGTAATAATGATAGTTCTGCAACTGCAAGGTCCATTACTTCCAAGAAATCAATATAATAAGTTCAGTCTAATGGCTTAGACTGCAACATGCCAACCCATTAGCATTAATTTATTACCACAAAAATAGAAAGATAACAATACAGAGACCTCGGTATCATAGATGAAGGCATCAGTTTCATAACAGGGCCTTCCATAAACTTTATAACTATAGGAAATTTTGGCCCTTGGCATTGAGTGGTTGTCTGTACATGGAGCAACCCAAAATGTAGTTGACTGAATAACAAAATTAGAAATCAGAATTTAAATATACAAATGAAAGCATTGTATCAGTTATACAAATAAATTTATTATCTGCTCCATGGTTCCCTCCATTAAAACATCGATATCTACTACAGACTTTTCTGCTTCTTCTTAGTGGTCAACGTGAAACATGTATATCTAGATTTATAATAATGAAGATTAGATACATACAGTTCACATAATTGCAAATTAAATCATGAATCTTGGCAGTAGTGACAGTTATCCGAAGGGATTAGGTCTTTTATTACTTTAATTATTACTTAAATGAGATACACAATAGAAGAACTGGAAATAGAAAACGTAAAATGGCATGCTGCAATCTAGGATACGACGCCAAGGGTTGCTATCGGAGGGCAAAAAGTGATCCAGAAAAATTAAATTTGATTCGTGTCTAATTCCCTGAATAAAACGGAAAATTTTGACAATCAATTTCTTCACGGCAAATAAATGTATCTTACAATTTTGCAACATGGACATTTGGGGATGTTTTAAGCAATGTTGAAATGAGAATTTATGTCAGGGGTCGTCCCTTTCGTGTTAACAGATCAGAACGGATCGAATCGATAAAACTGTATGAGAAGGGCAACATTGGAATGAGCAGAGGTCGAATCTAATCTAATCCATCCATGTTTGACATTGCAAGCTATGATTGAAAAATATGGTTACGTACAAGTGGACAGAAAAAGAAAAAGAAAGGAAGAAATGACCTTCGTAACTGGCGAGAGACAAATCATGAATGTTGAAATGGAAAGTGGAGAGACAGTTGTGGGAGTCAGTAGCAGCAATGTGCCTTTGCAGCGAGGAGAGGAACACCCGCGCTTCTTTCCGACTTTCCACATTGTCGAGCCTCTCCAGAATGCCTTTTATGGCATTGTACGCACTATCTCCAGAACGCCTGCACTCTGTCAAGAAGGCTTCCACTTCCCTCTCCCCGTCTCCATTCAATCCCATTCTTCCCTTCGCTTCCTTTCCTTTCCTCCCCACTCCCCTCGCCTTTTAATTCAGTTAAAGAGGCTGTTGCCTGTGCAATCTCATGAATCACAACGTGCATAAATAAGATCGTAAAGAACAAGGGAACAGATCCAAATTATTATAGATTGCTCTTTAAAGCTGCCACTCCCTAAATTATTGTGAGTGCGTCCCCAATTGATGGGTGGTCCCTTCCACAAGTCAACCGCCTCATCTGACAGACGTGGTTGAAATCTCGGTACAGTGAGGCATCCGATTTCATTCCCGCCACTCATCTCCAATGGCTTCTAACCACGTCTCTATCTTTGGAAAGCTTTAATTGGAACTGATTTTGTAGAAATATTATCGTAATTTTATTTTTCTGTTTGAAGTTCATTATATTTTGAGATTAAAGATAGTTATGTGATGGCACACCTCTTTGTTTTAACTCTTAGACTTGCTAAACTGAATTAGTTTTGAAAGTTTTGATTTAAATATTTTAATTTTCAAAGTTTTTTTTAAAAATATTTTGGTAATATTATATTTTTTTAAGAGGATAAATATCATGATTATTTATGGTGTTGGAACAATTGACTTTTTTTTTCAAGATCATGAGTCTTTGTATTTAGCAAGATTTCATTTTTGGTAATTTTTTTGTGAGTCAATCGACTTCACCAATAGACCCCAAGCCACTTGTCTATTATAATTTTTTGGTCAGTAGACCATTATATTTTAAGTCTTTCATTTTATTATCAAAATTGACTTCTATTTATTAACACGCCAAAAACTATAACATGACACTTACTTTTATAATGTCTAAATTTAAATATTTCTAATAGCTTAGTGGAAAACAAACAAAAAAAATCAATTACCAAAATAACATAATAAATGGTTACAAACTAGAAATGAAATAAAAGAAATATGCAAATTTCTAGGTTAATTAAATAAATGCAATCAATTAAATATAAATTAACCTAGATAATAGAGTTGGGATTAATGATTGTAATAAGTACATAAATATTAAATGTGATAGATAGGGATACCTAACTCTAGAAATAATGAAGTAGAAATTATGTTGAATTTGTTTGCGACTATCCCAAAATTAAAGTGATTGGTTTAATGGGTGTGCTAGATTTAGTATAGTCTTAGAAATCCCTAAGGTTTAATCTCAAGTGTTCTAGGATCGATCTCAAGCAATGCAAATCTAATTTGACTTGCAAAAAATATTTATGACACATGGGAATGCTTTGACAAACTAGAACTTAAAAAGTTGTTTGCCTCTACCTTCTTAATATCTAAGTTTGTCAAGTTAGTGTCTAGAAAGATCATTTAGGAGTTCGTTGACTTAATAAGTAAATGGGTTCTCCTAAGCCAAACCCTTTTACTGGGTCAAATTAATAGCAATGAAAATTGAAGATTACATACACCAAGATGCAGGTGGCTTATATGCATATGGGTAAAAGTATAAACTTGTCACATTTTTGGCCAACTAAATAGTTTTTATCAAACGCCTTTCAGTTAGAGAGTACTCAATTGAAGGGGTTTTGGTTGAAACCAAGTGGCAATGACATGGAGCCTACATGGCATACAATAATCAATCAAAAGGTGAAAGATGTATGCTTGGATACCTTTCGGCTCGAAACCTGCTTGGACTTAAGGCATTTGAATGATATTGTAGTGTACATTAAAGGTGTATGTTGCCTCAATGGCCTGCAAGGTGCCCAAGTAAGTTATAAAAAAAAACACACATTGTTCCCTTCATTTTGTGAATTATTTTCTTTGTAATATGATAAATCATAGTAAGCCTGTGATAGTCAATTTATTATTCATGAAAGTTTATGATAGTGTTAAAATATAGCATGCATAGATTGTTGCAACTTGCTAGAATCATATGCAAAGAGGAATAGTGTTATATATCTCAAAACACAGGCCTCATACAACCATACATAAGGTTATATTAAGATATATCTTTAGACAAACAAATCCTATAACCCATACTCTTGCACTTGTACCCTAATATAAAACTAATCTAGTTAGGTTCTATGTTGATTCCATCCAAATTCCCTTGAAGAAAAGGTGTCTACATAACTAGTTCATTCGTGATCTTCTCATAAGTTAGTATTGTAAACTATTCATAGCTATGTATTTATGCTTGAATAACCTTTTGCATGGCCTTGCTATGGCTTTAAGGTCAAACAATCAATACTTCACAATTATCAAAGTAATTGTAGAACCCAAACACAAATTTACAAAAAAAAACTAGAGGTAGTATATATGACCTTGATAATGAAGGTGTTTCAAACAGAAAGACAACATGTTTGATTGTTCTTACCACATCAAGGATTGCTTTT
Organism: Sequoia sempervirens; assembly: GCA_007258455.2. Taxonomy (NCBI): domain Eukaryota; kingdom Viridiplantae; phylum Streptophyta; class Pinopsida; order Cupressales; family Cupressaceae; genus Sequoia; species Sequoia sempervirens. The sequence goes on along the minus strand of VDFB02123215.1, from coordinate 11,224 downwards.
ATCTGTCGCAATACCAAAATTAGTTTCATGAGACTAAAAGGAAACAAAACTTGTATAGCATAGAAAGGTCATAAATCATCACCCATGTTGTCTATTTACTTAAGAATAACAATTTGATATGTTAACAATCTACTAGCTAAATCTTCCAACATAATAAGGGACTGACCTATTGACTCCCTGGAGTAATGATTTACAAATCAATGATAATTATATATATATATAGTTCAAAAATTATAAAGCTTGTCTAATTATAAAATAGCTTCTTCATGATTTTGAATGTATTCCATATTTAAATATCTGCCCCACTATGTATTGGATTCGAGTTCAATATTGTTGCCTTTAGTCAATTGGTAGTAGTCTTTAAGCATATTCTTTAATCCTACAACATAACCGATTAAGATATTATTTCAAATTTCATGCTCATACTTATCGTACTTTTGATTTCATCATTGCTAGATCACGTGTTATACTTCCATAATTAAAAATTGTGGGCTATCTAGTGCATTCTAAGTATACCTTCAACACTTCAATGATACATAGACCTTATAGAATCATGCATTCAGTGAAAGGGCTTCTATCTATCTCCCATACCACATATTCTAACTATCTTTTATTCAAAAAAGTATGTTCATCTAACTTGTGATTGCAATATTTTTTCAAGATGTATTCTAGATTTGGTATTATTGCATACATAAAAAGGTGCAAGATTTATAGTTTAAATTAGATGATGTGGAGCCTTTTAAAACTTATTTGCTAGCTTAGGTAAGAGAAAAAAATTGGAAACTTGCAGCCAATTAAAGACAATTTCCACATAACCCATAAAGAAATCTATGCATCTAAGTATTCAGAATCCACATGCAAGAGAATAGACAACATACCCATGAAAATATCACACAAGATATACCCTAGGAAAACCCTCAAGAGGGAAAAAACCCAGCCTCCAAAAGCATCCATCTCTCATGTATTATTCAGCAATAAATATTACAATACACCTTTTGAGTCTCCATGAACACCATTGAAGCAACAAACTCTCTCCAAGCAATCCATGCGAACAAGCAAGCAACCACACATCATGTGCATTGCTTCAAACCCTTGCAAATGCTACCTAGAGTTAACATGCAAAGTTGCATCTCACAATAACTACCTTTGTGGTTGCTTTTATAGAAGCAAGTTCCCACAAAACCACTAAGTGGTATTACACAAAACTATGTGACTAAAACCATGAGATTAAAAAACATGTCCCCTTATTTAATATTGGATGTTTTATTTATTATTTTCCCCAATATTAAATAATTATATTTTTACAACTTAACTTATGTCCCAATGTTACATGCAACATTAAGTGGCCCCAAGAATAATTATATTAAATATATTATGCAAGGTGTACAACACACCTTTTTCCTAACATTCTGCCACTTGTTGTATACATTGCATAAGGGGAACAAGTAACCTCTAAACATTAATCAAATGAACAATCCATATAGCCACATATACCATCATGGAATCAAAATGCTCCATGTGCTACATCAAGATACCTGCAACAAGAATCAAAAATACCACCATCCCAAGCATAAATGATCTCGTCCTTCATCATGCCAATGCACAAAGATAAGAAGACATCCAATAGAGAAGCCACACAATCTATCACAACGAAGCATAAGTCCTACTCAACTGATATCCCAAACACAAACACTCAATCCAAAGTATCAATATGCACCAGCAGTTGTCAAGATACACAAACCCAAAGCTGAAATAACACCCACAACAAGTGTCAATACATCCAACTATCCATACCTCCAAGGTATACAAAACATAGTAAACTCATGCCATAAACATATACACCCATAAACTGCAATCATAAACTCCATGTGCAAAACCTGTCAAAGAATGACATACACATCTAAGAGCTCCCACTGCATGTGTAATGCAAATCTGAAAAATATCAAGGCATACCAAGTCTACCAATAGCATCATATAGAAAGTGTAAACTACATCATGTAGTAACAAGGAATCATCCACAATGATATGCAAACCTGTATATCAATAACCTGTAAGAAAAATCTCCTACATACACCTCTAAATGCCAACTGTGTCAAGTATGATCTCCTCCACAACACCCCAAAAGAAAAGCAATAACAACACCCAACCGTTCAATCTCCAAGATCAAACATAACATATGTATCATGTAATCAACATGGATGTAAGCCTCTCATAACCAAAGAAGATCAAACTAAATCCATTCCCAATGAAGGAAATAAGCCCAATACATCTCCCAAATCAACATCAATGAATGTACTTGCAATGCATAAGGAGATAAGCATGCCAACACTCCTCAAATGAACCCTCCAAAACCATATATCCATAGCTCAAGATCCTTATGCATGAGAAGATAAAGCATAAACATAAAGCGCCTGAAAGAAACAATAGGCAATACCTCTCAAGTGAAACTGTCAAGTAGACCAAGAGTGGGGAATGAGAATGCTCCTCCAAGACATCCAAGTCATCATGACTCATCCAAGAACACTCTCCTCATAGGTCCATGTTGAACTCACGTCCAACCAAGGTGTAGGATCCTCAGACTTCCTGTTGAAATCTCATCAAGAGTAACCATCTCAACACATGTCTCTAATCACAAGAGAACTCAAGCCTCACCTATGTCTCCAAGTATCCATGAGTACCTATAACCAACCAATCCATGCCAAAATTCAAATGCAACATAGCACCATCATGAGGTAATCAAGAAAATGATAGATGTACCCAATACCAAGATAACCACACAAGATCAATTTCAAAACTCCAATCATGAATCAGGAACATAAACATGACAACATGATCTAACCATCTCCTCCTAGGAGATCACATGCACCATAACATATATATGCATCCTAGTCTCATGAGAACAAGTATCATGCCAAACTCTAAACGTGTATCAAGAGTAAACCATGACATAATAGCAAAACACTCTAAACCAAGAAACCATATCCCCAATCACATGAAGATAACCATACCAAATGATGCATCCATGTCACTGCCAACAACTCCCACTGAACTATGATACCAAGTCACACAAGGCATCATGACAACCATCCTCTCTGTGAAGATCATCCAGGTCTACGCACACAACTGAAATGTTAGTAACATAAAAAGTAGAACCATAATCTCCAAGCCGAGAAGATACCTACAACCGCCAAACCATCATAAACATATCCATCACCGCCAAAACCATCACTGTCAAAAGCTCCCACTAAAAAGTGTAATCAAGCTATCCATTACATCATGATAACAATATCCTTATGAAGATCAACCAAAGGCCCTCACACAATCAAAGAACTCAAATATAACAAGAGCTCCCAAAAGGAAAAGTAAAATCATGATCCTCATACCACGAAGATACACCGCCATAACCATAATTAGGAACCAATCCAACACCACCAACAATGCACCTGCATAAACCATCATGACATGTCAAAGTCTCTAAAGCATAAGAAACATCCATGACATCATGATCACCACCAAATGTAACAACAACTCAACCCAACTGTGTCCACATATCTGCATAATCATAGTCAACTAAATAGGTCTCATATCATGACTATACCTAGTAATACCATCTCACCTCCTCAACATGATAACAAAACTATCAAACCAAGTGACTAAACCAAGCCACCAAAATTGAACATGCATCAACATTGAAATATTAATGGGCAAAGATAACCCATGTCCAAGTCATAAATACAACATGTAAGTATAGACCGCCTACAACATTGCACAACTTGTAGATACATCAATGAAGCATATAAGTCCAATCATATACTGATAACCATGTCAAAAATAGAATAATATTAAATGTACAACTGAGCATACAATGAATCCAACATCAAATCTCCAAGATCCGATCATCCATAAACTCATAATATCACCATAGTCAAAGAAACCCATAAACAACTCAGACAAATAAAATAGAAAATAAACCATGCCAAAATATAACCAAACCTGATCCACTATATAGTGCTCTGAACAAACTTTTTGTCGACTATTTGAAGTCTAAAATCCGACTCCATATGCACCTGATATGCCCTCTCGAAGCTCAAAATAAATATATAACTTTGAACAAGAAAAACACTATCAAAACTATAGAATCTAGAAAAATATTTGTCACCACAACGTAGAGCTTTGAGTCAGCTTTCCAATGAGTCCAAAAATTTGAAAATATGACATACTGGGAAAAAGTTATGCCCTTCGAAAGTAAAACTGCAGTTTACACCTGAGGCAAAAAAAAATTTAGGTGGTTGAGCAACAGCCCCACCTGGACGGCGCCGCTCAGTTGGTGGTGGATGCGAAATTGTTATAAAATCCATTTTAATCCCCATATAATAAAAATTTCTTCGATCTCCATTTAATAAATCCATGGTGAACTTTTTAAAATAAGCAGTGAAAAATTTAATAATAAAAAAATTTACTTAAAAATTTCTTTTACCCCACATTGGGGGGTGGCGGGACCTGACTTACTTGCAGGACAGGGGGGCCGTTGCCAACGGCATACCCTGGCCAACAGGGGCCGACGTACACTGCGGCTGCAGGGTGTCAGCCTTGCAGACACAGGGTATGGAGGGCGATGGGGTGTGGGGCTCGACCCACCCCCAACAATTTTTTTTTTTTTATTAAAAACTTTTCTCAAAAGCCTTTTCAAATCATTTTTTTTATTTCTATTTTTTTTTCATATTTTTGCATGGCGATTTTTTTTTCAATTGCCGAGACTTTTTCTTTTCTTTCAGATTTTTAATTTTTTCTAAAACTTCGTACGGCCTGCAAATTGGGCCTTTTACAAAAAAAATTTGCAAATTTTAAATTTTTCTAGTAACAGAAATAGGCAAAATTATATATCAAAATTCATCTCTCGGCCAACCTGGATCCAACCGTGAGGTCTGTTTTGGGCTAGGAGATCATCTGTAAATTTTCCCCCACAAAACCCCCACTTGAATGCAAAACCAAGAAACCCATTTCACCCAAAATTTCTCACACCCCAAATCGACAGACACCCCATCAAAACAGCAAACCCAAAACCCTCAAATCTGCAATAAACAACCTACAAAACCCCATATCTTGCCATGCCTTTGATTCTCACATGCAATGCATAGATTCAAACTTAAACAAGATTTTTTTTTATTTTCCTCGACCAAGGGTTATACAACCACAACCAAAGCTCTGATACCACTTGTTGGAAACTTGCAGCCAATTGAAGACAATTTCCACATAACCCATAAAGAAATATATGCATCTAAGTATTCAGAATCCACATGCAAGAGAATAGACAACATACCCATGAAAATATTACACAAGATATACCCTGGGAAAACCCTCAAGAGGGGAAAAAAACCCAGCCTCCAAAAGCATCCATCTCTCATGTATTATTTAGCAATAAATATTATAATACAACTTATGAGTCTCCATGAACACCATTGAAGCAACAAGCTCTCTCCAAGCAATCCATGCAAACAAGAAAGCAACCACACATCCTGTGCCATGCTTCAAACCCTCACAAATGCTACCTAGAGCTAACATGCAAAGTTGCATCTCACAATAACTACCTTTGTGGTTGTTTTTATAGAAGCAAGCTCCCACAAAACCACTAAGCGGTATTACACAAAACTATGTGACTAAAACCATGAGATTACAAAACCCTGTCCCCTTATTTAACATTGGGTGCTTTATTTATTATTTTCCCCAATATTAAATAATTACATTTTTACAACTTATGTCCCAATGCTACATGCAACATTAAGTGGCCCCAAGAATAATTACATTAAATATATTATGCAAGGTGTACAACACACCTTTTTCCTAACACAAATCAAATCCTTCGACATTTGGGATAAAAGTAACTTAAGCTTTACATATTTTATAAATTGGTAGAAACCATTATTTCTTGTGAAAATGATCCTTTTAATAACAAAAATGCTTTAAGAAGGTTTAAATTACCTTTTTAACATATGTTGCAATGTGATTCTCTAGTTTATTTCATTTCCCTTAGTTTTATCATCTTTAATCTCTTTATTTATGTTTATGATGTGGGGATTGTTCTTATATGTTTCATCTCATTTTCAATATCATAAATAAAATTATATTCAAAAGTCGACCTCACAACAATGTTATTATAGGCCAAAGTAGAAGATTTTCATTGAGTTGAATGTATGCCAATCCATGTGAGGAGAGGTCTACAAATAACTATGGCTAACTGTTAACTACTTGTACAAAAATAAAATGTCACACCTTTTCAACACCATCACCAACTTATCATAACATCTAGCTAGCACTAACCATCATCCACGATGCATTATGCATTATGAGAATGCTTATGAGATTGAGTTGCCTAACAATTTGGGTATCTCGCCAATATTCAATGTTGTGAATTTCTATTCATATCATGGATTTGAGGATGTTTCTAATATCACATAATTACCACAAGAGCTTGATTGGGAACAAGTGCCCAAGAAGCAATCAAAAGCAATATTGTATATTTTAGCTATGCTTGTAAGCAAGAGAACTAGGAGAAAGGAGTACAAAGAATATATGGTCGAATGGAAAGGAAAGGGACTAGAAGAGGATGCATGGATGTCAAAAGAAGAAATAGGCTGACTTGGATTGCCAAAACAATCCCTCTAGGAAAAATTAATGTTTAATATTGGCAATACCTATTAAGTGGCTTAAATCAATACATAATATTTGTGGTACCAATTACATGGATACTAGGTATTAAAATTTCACAGTGACAAACTATTTTTAATTCTTAACTCCTAGGAGATAGTTGGCATTGACCATGATAATAATATGAGGGTTTCCTCACAAGGATAGCCTATCAAATTCCAGCCCAAAGCTAGTGGAGAATTAGAAGATAAATATTGATTGACAGAAGTGTTAACCAATGGTCAAGATTCAACATGTTAGGATCTAATGGTATACATTCAATTTTTTCTTACCTAATCATAAATAAGTGTGAGTTTAATTTTTTGAAAGTAAAAGGATTATTTAACTAGTGTACCTATTATGAAAGTACTCAATCTAGATCAAGAGTTCATGCTATGGATGAATGTGTCTAGATGAGTTAGGTGATGCCATAATGTAAAAAGGGAGAGTGTTCACTTATGAATTTGAGAAGTTCAAGGATTATGAGTTGAAATATCCTAGTCATGACCTATAACTAATGGAAAATTAGCTCATGCACTCAAATTTCTTTACAAATATTGAAAAGATATTCATGATTTTTTAAGTTCAAGTCCCAGACTAGAGAAATGGCCATGCCATCGTAGAGGAAGAACATCATTATCATAGATAAGTATCTCTGTTAAATATTAGTATTATATGTTTGTATGCATACATGTTAGATTAAAGAATACATAAGAGTGTCTGCATTCATTAGGCATCATTAAGAATCAATGGAATTGTGTTATTTTGATTTCTTGGAGATTATGTAAGTGAAAAGAATAAAAGAATATCAAAAAAAATAATTTTGTACAAAAATATTTTACAAATTAGTATAGTTTTTTAGTATTATAGACATAATATTTCCTAAATTCTATGAGTTTAGCCAAGCATAATGTTGGAATTATAATTCACACCTTTGGAGTGTGTATTGGCAACGAACGACTATGCACATAATTAACTGCTCTTCAAATTAGGAGGGAAAGCTCCCTCTTTTGTCGTTATTGTGTAAAAAGTAAAGTGATCTAAGTTTCCTATCTTCTTATTCAGCGACTGAGCACAAGGGTGATAAAACTCAATGTGTTGCGGTTAAAGTTTTCTCTGGTTTCTACAGATTTTAACTACAACTAGGCTAAACTATCCTACCTCCTCAAGTAAAACAAAGCAAGAGGGTGTAGGAGAAATATTTGGGGAATGGTTGGATCACTTGGGTCGATCGTCTCTCAGAATGAATCCAAATGCTTTGAACTTTTAGATCTACGCTAGAATAAATCTTATGCAAGCAAACACTCATACGATAAGCTAAATCTTAGGATTCCCAAGGAGGTGACGACACCTGTTTGAGGTGTAGGATGAGATGTAGATTACTAGAAACAACACAGAATAATGAACTATATATTAGGATTCTCAAGGAGGTGACGACACCTATTCAAGGTGTAGGCTGAAATATAGACCATAAAACGACATCAAACGATAACCATTAATCTCCAAATTCCCAAGGAGGTGTCCGCACCTGTTTGAGGTGTAGATTGAAACAATATATTATAAAAACAAATGTTGATAGATCTTGAAACTTTGGATCAAATTGAACATTTCTTTTTTATTTATTTCTTCAAAATCGCTCAATGATTTACAAATATTTGGGACAACAAAGGTACGAAATCATACACTATGCGATCAAACCAAATAACTCTCATCCAAGAGTGAACAGATATTGACTTGCAAGCTTGATGGCACAACGACACAACAATTTTGTGTAGTAATAAAAGTTAAAAAATAATGAGCAAGGTTGCTCTTATTTATAGAAGCTCAAAGGAGTAGGGAACCCTAAAATCTCCTTGAGTTAACACTTAGTTCTTGCCAACCTGCAAGATTTATTCCTATGCCTAAAATTAGGTAACCTAACAGTTAACTGGAAAGTCTACTTCAGTTAATTGATTCTAAACTAAAAGAGAACTCCATCCAATATACAAAAGTGCCTCCAAAATAGACATGCATAATTAGTGGGACAATGAGTTAACTTGGAAAGGGGCATCAAGTTAACTCTTGTATCATAAATGCTATTTTGGAGGGGTCGGACATCCTAACTAAGTGTTTAAACCTCATCAACTCAAGACATCATTTCCTCTAACCAATTATTGACTGCCTATGCATCTGGACAACTGATACTTTGCAAGATGATGATGTGGCATTGCATCATTTCCTTGCCACCTGCAATTTTCTCCTAGTATTCAATATTCTTTGCAGTTGTGTCATCAAGCCTTGTTGACATGGCTGCAATCTGACTTAAACTGCAACCAACAGGATTGCCGCAAAAACTGCTATGGATGAGATCCCAAAACTATGTTTGTATCTCAGCTATCTCGACATATGCACCTCCTTAATGCCGGTATAGGAAAGGGATAGATGTTACCAATGTTCTTATGAACTTGATAACACTTTCCATGATTTGTATGTACTCGATTAATTCCATAGAGTTTGTATCATAATCTTTCACTTTGTATGCAAGTTGTTATTTCCAAGTGTAAATATGTTGCTTGTTCTCCTATTTAGTAACTAAATTGTATGTCATCTGCAAGTTTGAGATAGTGACCTCATCTTTAGGCCTGCTCTTTGTTATGTCTCGCTTTGATTCCTGGATCTCCACTCGAAGGTCATGGGCTCTATACCTTAGCTGGTACAGCTCTACAAGTATACACCGGCCCCTGATGACAAATTCTTCCACTTGATCTCTCAAGTCCTTTCCATATAGGATTAGTCAACTTAGCTGATTTTGTTTTGTGGGGAGCTACAACATCTGTGGAAGCAAGGCAGTGACGTTTGATGTACCATGCATCAAGTTGGAGATATACAGTCACAACTGTTGGTTTTCATCCTTTAGGGTTGCTTTGTCTTCACCGTCCTTCACCAATCTTTCTTTGATGCTCACTGAAACAACCTCAAAGAGATCCACCTCAACTTGATGCATGTTCTTGCAAAGGTTGACCTTCAACAAGGTGAATTTATCAGCCTCTATCTCATTTACATTTCTATCTTCAGGTGGTGCAGCGGTCTCAATGATAATCTCGTTATCAACATTCTTTCCCACGTGGACTTGCTTCTTGAGCTTCTTCTCTAGCGTGTTTGGATGGACATGGTCAAATTCTAAGAATTCCAATTGGTAGGAAAACCTCATTCTCTTCCTTCCTAGGAGATTCTCAAGCCAATATGAATCTTGACTAACCTCGCTAGAAGGATGGATGCTAGTCTCGTGAATTCCTGACGAGTGGGATTGTGTTGTAGTGTCGTGTGGTGGTGAATCCAACTCTAAGTCAATATGGATCAATGAGTGTTGTGGTGGTGGTGGAATGGGAGGCTCTACTTCCATCTCTAGTATTGTCTCAGCTATAACTTTTTCCATCACTGGCTCAACTGTGTTTGTGGATGTCTCCACATGTTGCTCTTGTTGATTTATATCAACAATCAACATTATTCCCCTTGTATGACCTGACATTTTGGATCCTCTAGGACGGATACTCCATGTCTTTTGTCTAGGTTTTTCTCTTGAAGTGAAAGGTAGTGAAGTATCAACCAGTTGTGGCTTTGTATCTAGAATAACTAACTTCCATGTCCTTTTACTGTCCAAGTATAGTTGGTTGTTCCTAACAACTGCTTGTTCTTTCCTTAATGGATGTACTTTCCTTGGCATACCAATCCACGACTCATAGTGATTGTGATTAACCTGATCTATGAAGAACAAGTGAAGAATAACTTCCCCATCATCATCAAATAACCCTTCCACGTCCTCTAACAAGAATTCAACAATTTGTGGAAGTCTGAACCAGCTGTAGTTGCGTCTTCGCACTTCGAACTCATCTTCACAATTGAACCAATAGTCCTCCATGGAAGACTTATGTGAAGAGTATTGACCAAGGTGTGTTGAATAGTGACCCTAAGGATCATATGACCGTCTTTCGATGAGATACATAAGGTTAAGTCTCGTCATCTCATGGTCCATAACCTTGGCACAAGTCACTGACCTGCACCTATAAAGTCCCATCTAAAAAGGAAAGTTTGTAGTCATCTTGCATTTGATACGTAGAAGAGAATGTACCTCGTGCAACTACCGTAAGAACTCCATGAAGACCACCCTCTCTGATGGATAATGGGGTAACATGGCGGGATGACCCAAGTACCCATACACATGGATGTAGGTAAAAGTGGGGAACTGGATGAACCAATATGCCCCATCTACCATTGCCTCCTTGGCTGCTAGTGAGATGTGTATATGCGACTCATGATCGAGGTATCTCACGGTGTGCATCAGGAACTAATCATTTACTTGTTTGAAATGTCTTTCTAATTGTGTGAACTCCAGCTGCGAGAAATGCTCATGAACCTTTTGCACACCCAAAGTTCCCACAGTGCTCAATGCTCTAAACTGGCCTTGGAAGGCTATTAGATATACAAGGTATGAACACATGCAAAATTTTTTAGGCTCTAAGAAACTGATCATCTGTTTGTGGAGAGTATCACTGATCAAGGC